>VZTM01034552.1:57305-142627 GCA_013400555.1 Jacana jacana | reverse complement strand
GTGTGTGATTCACCTAGGGAATCTCTGGTTGTTCTTATAATCTACCTCTTTGTAAAGGATCCAAGTTAAAAACAAGGAAATAAAATATAGGATGCAGTTAAACTGGTAGAAGAGGAATGTATGTTCTGTAAAAACAGCATTTTTAATTTCTGTTGTCATTCCAAAGAATAGAGGAGACTTAAATCACTGTTTGTGTCAAAGAAAAAGCAAAGGAGTAGAAGAAGGTACATGTAGATGTTACTGTAATCTAATCCTGAAGTCCTAATATGAATATTTCAAGTGCAAACTGGAAGGATCTGAATTTCAGAACTTTTTGGGTTGTTTTACAGTTAATCCGGGTTTAAGGAATGCAGCATTGGAAGACTGTGCATTATGCCAAGAAAGTATATCATCCTCAGAACTTGCAGCAAAAGCCAGAGATGGGGACTTTGAAGGTACTTTTTTTTTTTAATTGAGAATTAAAATGAGACAATACTGATGGATTAAAAAAAAAAAAATCATTAAAATGAAAAGTTTTAAATTTTGGCTTTGGAAAGTAACTATACAGTGTTGTCTTAGTAGGATTTAGAGCCCAAGTTAGATAATAAACCGAGCATATTTGTTTCAAATTCTTTTTCTAACAGCCTCATGAAACTCTGATCTATGAGTTGTCATATTCAGTATGAATTCCTTTGTATCAGTAGAGAACGGTTCTGTATCTTGAAGGCTTCAGTATAACATGTGGCAGGTGTCAGGGCTGTGTAAGATGCAAAGCCCTGCTCTTCTCAGCCACATCGGAAGAGATCTTTTATGTCATTTGCTATATGTGGAGGTGATACCTTCTCTCACTTTTCTTCAATCAAAAGATTTTGGTTATTTTTATATTTTTCACCATGTTACTTCAAATAAAAAGTTAGTTTTGGGTAAGTCTGCTGAGGTTACTTGAATGAGTACACAGTAAATGTGAAGAAAAGTGCATACCCAAGTCTCAAAGTTTTGGTTAGGATTCAAGCATGCTGAGAGCTCAAAAGATTTTGTTTCTCTATTGTTTTTTTAATCTGAGCTCCTGTGGGAGTGTTTAGGAATCAGTTATGGACTATAGATCAAGTATAGTAAACATTGTATAAAAATGAATTAAAAGATAACAGAGCACTTGCTGCACTTAAGGAGTAAGAAAAGGGTAGGTAGATGTAAGAGGTGGAGCAAACAAGAAAGCAATCAGCTTTCATCTTCAGGGCTTAAGTGGTGGTTTCAGCACACCAGGAGCCCAATTATCAGAGTGGTGTTGTCTCTGTGGTCAAGTGAAAAAAAAAGACAAGAGTCAACTGTGAAAGTGTATCTAAGCTTCCCAGAAATTCAAGTGTGCAGTAATTTCCCTGTGCTTTAAAACTGTGATCTGTTGTTGTCTATTTGTCCACATACACTACTGTTCTTCCAGTGAGAGGTGTGAAAGCAGGATGACTGAGAACTGAGTGAGAAGCGGTCTGTGGCTCTGCTTGTAAGCAGAGGCGGGTGACCAACAGAAAAGAAGTGTTGGTTTGTGTCATTTGTAATAAAGATCAGATATCACAGAGGGAAAGAAAAAACCTCTTAAAGATTAGGTTTTAGAGTAATGCTACATACTTACAAATTATTTTGTGCTTATATAAAACCCATGGTTTGATGGCCCACCCTTCTTCTGAAGCTGCAGGCTAAAGGATCTCTAATCTATTTATTTAGAACAGCGGGGCTAATTCATGTATAATGTTCTGTAGAAATATTATCTTTTCTGGAGGGAGATGATTTGGTGGCAGATAAACTATTCAGTAGTCGTTTTAATTGATTTTTCCTATCGGGCTATAATTCAGAACGTCACAGAAGGTGCAGTAAAGAACAAATCTTTAAGCAAAATCCTTACCATGTATAGGCTGTATTGGAAAAGAGTGCAGGAGATGATTCATTCTCCACCATTTCACTTCATATTCTTTTGTTTTGAATCGATGCCTGATGCTGTCAGTGAATTTGACTTACGGAACTTGAAAGCAAATTATTCTGAACTGCAGGATACTGAATAACTTTCTCACAGCGGATGGGCATTTTGTCATGACAAAGTCATTTCACTTTCCTGCTATTCTATTCAGCTTTAAAGGTTCTTCAGCTTTTCATGGCATCTTCTATCGGCACGGGGAAGGTTTTATGTTTGGAGAAGTGCAGCCTGTGGCTTGGGATGGTATTTATTGAACTAGTGGACAATGATCTGGGTGCTTAGGTGATGTTATGGCGTGTGTAGGGGATCTTTAACGTTTCAAGTGCCCCTGCAGCACCCAGGCAGCATGAATCAGTTACATCCTTGCCCTGAGAGAATGGTAAAACCCAACCTGTAGTATTAATGGTACACACAGATAACTAGAGCAAAAACCAGCCTCCTGCCTGCACCTTTCTTTCAAAATAGCAGGTGTTTCATGTATTGCCTGCATGATGGAAAGCAGAGCCTCATGTGATAAACAAGTCCCTTTTGAGTAAGTGGACATGGATGCCAGAGTGAGCTTCCCTACCTTGGCACAATGTTTTCCCATGCTAACACATCCTCTAAGCTGAGCCAGTTAGCAAGTGCTCCTGCAGGGTCTCTGCTTTTGATGGCCATGCTCGCTCCCTGGGAAGGCTGGACATGTCTGAATCAATCTCCTTGCAGGCTTTCTCAGGGAGTAAGTGGTTATGCTATAAATACCTACTTGTACAGATCACTACTGCTCCTGACTGTGTAAACTATCTAGTGTAGTCTGCTGCTATTTAGCTTTCCGATTTGCTGATGGGCAGGAATTTTCTGTATCACAAAGAGATAGCAAGGAGATTGGCTCCACCTACCAAACCAGAACAGACCACAAAAGGCCTTCAAAAAGGAAGACCTGAAGTGGGTCGATTTTGTTGCATTTGTGGGAACTGCAGAAACGCCCATTCTGTCCCTTCCTCTCCAATACGTTCCAGGCCTCTGCCTCTTCAGGTCACAAGTTGTCATTATTGGCAACACTGAGCAGACTTTTTCTCCCGAGGTATGGAGTGATAGGGATACGTGGGGATATGTGGTTTTGCTGTCTTTGAGTCTTCTAGCATGAGGCATAAATTTACAGCAGTACTTTAGCCTCAGCAGCTATGTGGGTTTTTTTCCCCCCATGTAACACCAACCTACCTACCTCATTTTTGCTGGCCACCATGGAAGCAACAGCCCCTAACTTTTGCTGGGTGATATTTGAGTGCACATGAGGGTGTCTGGTGGTCAAGGCAACCTTTGCTGCGTGAATATTGTGCCCTATTTCTTGTAGCAAGCCTGATGGGTTTGTCCTCTGGGCCACAAGCCACTACCAGGAGCACACTGCAGTTAGCACTGTAAATGGATTCAACTCAAAGTCTGAGAGCGTTGCACCAATCTGTTGACAGCATTGCACCAAAATTAATGATATCCTTTTTTGTACATCATTTCTACACTTCAGGTCACTCTTAATGATTTCAGCTGAAAGTGAAAACAATTTAAAGCAAATGAGTACATCAGTAGCCCCTCCCTTCTGCCATCGAGGCTGAACACGAGCGTGTATCAAATTGAGAAAGTCAAGCAAGATACCTGCCAGGAAAGCTTTATCCAATTATCAAATAAATCCCTTTTACCAAAAGTACTGAATGTTTATGATTGCATCCAATCAATGCTAATAAAAAAGAAAGGAAGCAAAAACAAATGAATGAAGAGTTTTAAGATTCTGCTGAAGGTTTGAGCCTCTACTCAGATTAGGAAGATGAATCACTTGTTTTTGTCAGATTTCTCATTCTCACTGTATATAAAACTCACCAGCTGGTCTGGGTCATAAAACAAATATGAATGTTTGTTCCAAGCCAACTGACATTGGCAAGGATGTAAGAGTTAAATCCTGTGACCTTCTGAAGGTTGAAATACAATAAACTACAGCTTAATTGGCATTCTAAAACAAAAGCATTTTTGGAACTACAGGTGAGCCTATGGTAATGCTCTAGGACTTTTTTTTGAGCAGTCATATGTATTTGTACTTCATGGAGTATAAAAAACACAGTATTTTTTATATGCAGAGGATGTAAAGCAAATACACTTATTTTCCTAGAATATAAGGTGAATGTATACAATAACCCAAAAATGAGTTTTAAATGTAGTAAACTTTCATGCCCTGGTTGTGTGATGAAACCACACAAAGTTCTGTGTATAAAGTCAGAGCAAGTTGTAGTGGCAACCGCTCAGGAAAAAACTGTTTGGGCTTCTTCCTACCAGTGGTGCTTGCTCGAATCGCAATAACAGCCGAAGAGGCTCGTGTCTCATTTGTGGTGCTGCTTTTTTCCTGGTGAGCTACCAGCCAGCACAGGGAAAAGTTACTGGGAAGTTCCTCAGCTGCAGCGTGGGACAAACCACTGTATGATAAAATGACCAAGAAGTTTGCCTGGGACTGAGAGTGGGTAGCTTGGGTCACACACAAATTAAAAGAAGCTTCCACATTTGAATATGTAGGACAAATGTTTTACTAATGTATCCCTGCTGGGACAGAGCTGAGTAATTCTTATTATGTATTACAGCTTTAAAAAACCCAAACATTAGGGAAGAGTAAGTTTGATATTTTTTTGCCATTTATGCACTTGGGATCTTATATCCAGCCCCAGCACAAAGCTTGCTTTGTTAGCCAACCGTTTGCCAGATATACACATCAACGCACACACAGAGTAACTTCTTTTTTGTCTTGTTAGAGAAATGAATACATAATCCTTATCAGCCTGTACATGTGACCAAGTGTAAGTCCCTGCTCACCATATTTGGAAGCATTATGTTTATCCTTGTGAGCTTGATGATTTTAGTAGTGACCTTTGGCAAATTGGAGTTTTGATCATAGGTGTATTTTGGGGGAATATGTTACTCAGATTACCCAGGACGATTCATCTGTTGTGATTGAGGGAAGGTTAATATTTTTAATTAAGTGGTGAAGTTACAGGCTGGCTAAGAAAGTCAGTTTCACTTCTTGCTAGGAATAAGCATGAAACATCTAAAACTCAGAAGGATTTTCCTAAGGAAAGCCAGAAATTGTTATGAAGTTGTTGGTGCTCCATGAAAATATTTACTTTAGCATCACAGCTCTTCCTGTAACTGTGCATTCATTGTCACTCATTGCTCCAGCGTCCGTACAGAACTGTCTTGCTTTCTGCCACCTAGTTCTAACTCCAGCCATAATGGATTTGCTGTGACTGCCAGTACAAATAACTGTTATTGCCAAATGGCGTTAGCATCTGTTTGCTGCACAACAGCACACTATTTCTCCTTGATCCCTTTCCATCTCGTAATGTTCCAGCCCACCCACTTTTGTCTAGTCACAAGCCCTCACTGCTCTCCAGCCAGCAGCATGAGCACAATTCAGTAATTTATGGTCCCAAGACTTGAGCTCTTGTTCTTGTTGCAGTAAGAAGTCACAAGGTCAAGAAAACCCACCCATGTTACTGTGTGTGCAGAATCTAATCACTGTGAATCTAGAATTGGCTGCCAACCCTGGCTGAATGCTTCAATTTTTCTTTTGTTCCCTACATACCTATGGCTACTCTATTATTTATAATGATGACCAGCCACACTTTCTAAATGAAAGAACCTAAATTGCACAGTTCAGTAGCCAAAGGTATTCTGTCCACATAACTTTTTGCTTTTTCCTTATTCAGCAGCTTTGCTTACACTCTGCGAGAGAAGAATCTAGCATCAAGTTTTCCATAATGAGGGGCAATGCTTTGTAATGAACTGAACATATTTTATTGTGCATGTGAAATTACAGGATTTTGTACAGTTTTTAGGTTGTACTGCAGTAATTTGATCTGAGATGTGTTTTAAGAACTTGCTCAGAGCCTTTTACCTATTCAAAGACTATCTCTCTCTGTCAGTACCATGTGGAACTTGTTGAGGCTTCATTGCAGGAAGAGAAAATGTAAGTACTGTAGAGCATGGGCTTATTCAGTTCCACAGTCATATAACTGGGATTTTTATTAGGTCTGATTTTTTTTTTCCTAAAAATACATGTATTGTGTTTTCTTCTAGTATGTAGATCTACATTGTCAACTAGTTTATAATGGTTGGTAGCTCTTACAGAGAAAAACTTTGTAACAGTTATGTGGAAGATCCAAGTCTCTGGTCCATCTAAATTAAAAATTTGAACCATGTCCCAGTGGAAGTCAGTGTCTTCTATCAGAATTGTTCCATTTTGCCTAAAGAGTGAGTTGCTAATCATGTACCTGTACAGAATAGACAGAGGACATCATTGTTCAAGGTCATGTTGGATCAGGCAGGGCAGAGGCTTGAGCCCAGGTCTGCAAAGCTCCATGCTTTGGTGAAAGCTTTCTAGATTTGCACAGAAACTCCATTCCAAGGAAGGTGTTTGACAAGAGCTGTCTTTGAAGCTAATTGGTCTGTACCTCTCTTTTCTCCATCGCCTTCAAAATTTTTATCAATTAATATTGCTTGAAGCAGAAAATTTATTGACAAATTTCAAACTGTTGTGATCAAAGCTAAATCTGTGGAGCAAGAGTAAAGATCACTTTGGTACAACTGCCTCTTAGGAATCTTACATAAAAGTCAGAGATGCCCCAGAATGACGCATGGAAAATTGTGTGATAAGGGACAAAAAGGTTCATCTTACTGTGGCAGTTGAAGTGAGGGGTAAAATCATGTCACCTTAGTTCTCTACTTTCCATACTTATAACTATTCACAATTTCATGCTTTCATCAGAAGTGCCTACAGCAAGCCCATCTGACCTTCTTTACAGCTTTGAGGATAATGCACTTTGATGGCTGTAGTGGTGTAAGGCTGCTCTAGGAACACCCCTCTTAATCTTACTTTGGCAAAAGTATAGTCAGAGTTATGGATGATGTGCTCTAAAATGGAATACACATCAATGCAGGAGGAACTTTCACTTTGAGTTCTGCATTAGGAATACTTGATTAAAAACAAAAGATGCACTAAGAGTCTTTTCTTTGGATTGTCTGGCCATAATGGAAGCACCACCACAAGCCTAAGGTTTAGTAGTTGTGGTTCAACTGGGAGCTGTGGGGCACGTGTTTACTGAGTTGTTTTCTACCAGAGTATAGACTTGCTAAATTAGGTCTTCTGCAGTTCCCCCAGCCTCTGGGGGACTATTTTCTCCAACCAACCCAGTCTCTTGCATCTCAACACCATTGAATGGACTTTCTGGTCTAATGTTATCAAAACTGTTGATGGATCCTGATCCAGGCTCTCTTGTCCTTGTGTTCTGGGACACTGAGATGTTCTCCTTGCTTTTGTATAATTAGATGGGACTGTAATAGACGTATTACACATACTTAAGAAAAACAACTTTGCGTGTGCTTTTTGACAGTGTTTGCTGCATCTATGATTTTTATCATGATTGTGGTTGTCTTAAAGCTCCGGCATCTTGGACTTCTCTGAGATTGTTAACTTTTATAGAACAGAAAACTTTTTTAGCTGATGAAGTTGCAGAGATGTGAAAAGGTGCATTCTAAAAACTGCAGCACAAAATGAATGAAAAGACTGCAAAATTTCATTATTTCTGGTGATTGTAATACAAGATTTTTGAATAGTTATGAGCTGGGAACACTATTTCTCCTTTTTAAATGTCTTTTTCAGTTGTCACAGTATTTAATTTTATCTTGTGCTTTTCCTTTCTCTAAACTTGTTTCTTACTAATTTAAATACTTGTTTCTCTTCCTTACTCTGCCTTTTTTTCTGTACATGCCTTTAATGTTTTCTTCTAAAATTTCCTTCTGTAGTCTTTCTGCCTCGTTAATCCCTTCCCTCCCTTCCTCCTCCTCTTTGATGTTTGCACTGTGGTCTTCATCCGTTTCCCAACAGGCTCTCTTAACTCTCACTGCATGATAAAGCAGCGGGCCAATTAGCCCACGAACAAGGTTTTTCCTCCACTCCTTGTACAGATCCCTGAAGCGGTGCTTTAGAGACTGGATGTTTCCATTTGCTGCTGCATGCAGAGCTAATGGAGCAGCGTAGCCCGGAGAAGGACTATAACATAAAAAGCCTAGGGGTGCGGTGCGGCTTCCAGCACGTCTCCAGGCTAATGTGAAGAGTTTCATTTGTGTAACTCACTCTGCGCCTCATATTGAAGCTTCATCCCCTCATGAGACTGCTCTTCAGAGAATATTTCAAAAAGCTGTTCTATAAAAAGCCTGATGACTCAATCGTTCATATATGTAAGTCAGAAAGGCTGCTCCCAAGGTTGAGCTGAGATGAGGCATGTGAAGGGCACGTAGGGGTGTGATCCTGTTACCACTGGGGCTTGCATGGGCTTGGAGAGGCCGAGTCATTTGGAGCTTCCCTCTTCCCAACAACGTGAGCACTCAGCTCCAGTCGAGGATTGTGTTTAATTTCTCAGCCAGTGCATACTCTGAAAGTGAAGCCTGTGTGTAAGGCATCTTTCAGTCACAACTGGAAGCGAAGTCGCAGGCTAATGGCCCGGAGTTTCTTATTGTAAATGATATTTCAGGGCTGCGCCACAATGTCTTGGGCAAGACATTTCTCTCCTGATTTCTCGCCACACAGGCTTACCGGCTGTAGCTGGGGGAAGGAGGATTAAAGCAATTAATGTTTGTACAGCATCTTGAATGTTAAAAGCTGCTGTGACATAACTCAGCGTTACTATTTGGGGGTATGCTGCAGTGCGGCTGAGCTTGGCGTGAGCACTTGGGAGGTCAGGAGGCTGCTACAGCCCAGAAGCCATGGGCCACGTATGGGGCTGGCCAGACAGCCCTCTCGAAGGGCCATACTGTTGTGAAGTCACTGTCTGGGGGGAAATGTGCCCTTTAGTTCATTCCACCAACGCACTAATTTAGTGCCTCAGCTGATGTGGAGGTCCAGGCAGTCCCTCTAATGTGGGAGAAAATTCTGTGGAGGGGGTTGTACTGTTTCTATGCACTGAGAACCACTAAGATGGGATTTATTTTTTCATGCAATTATAAAAACAAAGTTTGCAGATGAATTCAGCTGGCAGCCAAGTAATTCTGTAAGCATGAACTATGGATTATATGACTATTATTAGTTTAGAAGGTCATTATTTACAGAAGTTAATTTGCTGTTTCTCCTGGGGTTTTTTGCAATTTTTCTTTTTATTTAGCACTGAAGACATTTAAATCCATACAAGGTCAATTAAAAAATAACTTTTTCAACATCACACTTCCAGGACCACAACAGAAAAAAAACCAAATAAACAAAAATGGTAAATGCCTGCTAAAAAAGCTGCATTTTTGCTGATGAGTCTGTGGGGTTGCATTAGCTTATGATGTGTCTGGACTAACTGTGATCTGAGGGAAGGAGTGATTATGGTAGTAGCTGCTGTGGAAGCTGTAGTTCATATTGACATGCTGCACTTTGTACCAAAAGGGTCTGCGTTATGCAGCTTTTCTCTGAATAGTGAAATTAGCAATTAGCTGAACATGGTAACTCACATTATGGTGCAGTTGATGAAGCATCAGCAGCAAAGCAGGCATCTTACCAAAGCTGGCTTCTGTTGATTTGGGAGGGAGACCTGGTGGCACAGAGCTCCAATAAATTCCTGAACTGTGCTGTCTTTAAAATTAGTGAGAATCAAGGGGATGGCTAAATCCCTGAAAACATAGTAAAGGCTGTCTAGTCTAATGGCAAGTTTTAAATAGGAATATCCTTATTGGCTCAGTTATTTTGTTTGGAATATATGTGATACTGCAAGGAACCACTCCTGTGGAAGTGATGCTGGTTTTGAAATCGAAACCACATGAGGAGTAAGTTTCACTGGGCAAGTTACATGTAGGAGCTAGGAAGGATGCAGAGAAGGAAAAGAATTGGAAAGGAAAATCCCCTGTTTTCATTGCTACCAATGCTTCAGCTTAAGCTGCCACAGGAAAACCTGCCTTTGAAGTAAGATTTTGTAGCCTCGTGTCCCCACATTTTCCAGTGGACTGTTCCCTGGAATGAGGTGAAGGCTGCTATGCATAATCTCCTTTCCCACCACGTCGGTCGCTTCTCTGCGCACACACTTCGGTTTTGGTTGCTCTGCCTATAGCTGTGACCTTTGTGAGACCAGTTTGTTCATTAAATAAGAGATTGCTTCCTCAAAGTAGTTTAACTTCCAAAATAGTTTAGAAAAGCCCATAAGAGCTGAGTCAAGATTTGAAGGTCTCCTTGTTTTTATTAATCTGTCTTTCTGCGTTATGCAGCGTTGAATGTTTTCTGTGTTGAATGTTACATCCTTTTAACTTTTAATTTGACACATGTTGTAATGTGACAAATGCATGAAAATTGGTCATGGTTACATTTGAAGAATACAGTGGATTTTTTATCTAATTATCTTTCTGCCTGTAGCTGTAGCCCTCTTGACCTCTGCATTAACTGCACCATATATTTTGTTGTTAGATACTCTTGAGGTTGTTAGATACTCCTTGAGGCAAGGATCTTGCTTGTCAGGTTTATACATCTGAATTGCATGGGTTGCATACTGTAAATAATACTTGGAGAGAAGCTGCATACAGGGAGCTTAGGTAAACACATCCAGCAGTTCATGTTCACTGTGTCTGTGGATTCCTTCCGGCTAGGACTTGCTTTGCCCTTCACTAGGTTTTTATCAACTTAATTAAGCCATCACCTACATCTTTTCTGCAGCTGTAATTTTAGGCTTTCTGGGGGTCATGGCAGCCTGTTGCTAGCAGAAGCAGCTCAACAGAAGTGAGCCTAATACCTTGCCAAATCCAAATCATTTCCCTGCTTGGCTTTTATGAGAAGTTAGTGATCTCACAGGAGAAATAAACAACTGAAACATGCTGTTAGGGATAATGCTTGAATTCTTTCTCTGTGAAGTCTCGTACACTTGATTTTTGTGGTTTTGTTGTAGTTACTGATGACTTCCAGTAAGAGTCCTAACAGCTTAGCAGACAGTAATCAGGCTGTAAGTTTATTATCTGTAGAGTTGCTTCCCTCATTGCAGAAAAGCAGTCTGCCTTTCTGCATGGAGGGCTGAGGAGGCTGGAAATGATCTCAGCCCTAAGCTTGGTTTGATGGCTGGGAGCATCGACAAAAACACCTGTGTTCCAGCTCTGATTTAATAGTCTCTTGCCTTCCTACTTTATTTTGCTTATCTCCCTTTCCCTGCCACTTTCACTTGAATGGGATATATTTCATTTTGAGTCCGGAGCTGCTGTGTGCTGTTTTGGTGCCTGCTGTGCTCTGCCCAAAGGTTGGGTGTCTGGCAGAGGAGCGGGGAAGTTAAGCCCTCTTGGGCATCCTCAACTCGTCCACCTGCCTCTGCAAAGCACCTTGAGAAACTCAGACGAGAGCAGCTGCAGTTATATTTTATTCTCCCTACTCCCTTGAGGATCTGGTAATTGCATGTTTGTTTTTATTCCCTTTTGATTTATGTTCCCTTTTGTTGCTGTGTTTCTGACAGATCCTCCTGACTGGGTTCCAGATGAAGTCTGCAGCTACTGCACTGCGTGCAAGGCTCCTTTCACAGTCATTCGCAGGAAACACCACTGTCGGAGCTGCGGCAAGGTAATGACTCCTTCAAACGTGCAGGAAACTCTCTGCCAAAGAGAACAGCAAATACGTGTGTACCACAAACCCAGCTGCACAGCCAGAGGTGTGTGCTTGGCCCGGGTTTTCAAGTGACAAGTCTTTTTGTATGTCTTGGCTGTCAGCTTGCTCAGCTTAGGTTTAGAAAGTGGAGGAATGGTCTTGACTGGTATACCGAAATAAGGATTTTGTCTTCTAAAAAGCAGAACTCCCTGTTGAGATCATGGAACAAATGCCACAGATCCAGAGTCACTCTGGACTACAGCTCTGAGTGTTTACCAGCCGAGCAGCCTGCACTGTGAGGGGTGATGCACAGCTCAGCTGCAGGGACAGTGTGTCCCCTCGGCTTTTTTTCGAAAGCTTTGCAGGAGGGACTGCGGTGCGTAGGGCTGCTGCTTTGCAATATTGTGGGGGAGGAGGAAGGAGTGAGGGAGAATAAAGCAGTCATGTGCCTCAGGAAGCCAGAAATCTGCAGTCCTATTTCACTTGCTTGCTGGTGTACAAGTTAAGGAAGAAGGTAGAGAAGCTGCTTTTGTGAACTTTATAGTGGGCTTGCAGGAGTAGGAACTTTGGAGACATTCACAAATATTCCTCTAGTCTTTTTTTAAAACCCATCGAGAGAGATGCTGCTTTTCATCTCTGGTGGAGCTGCCTTCCCTTGTGACCTGCAGGGGTACAGCCTTGCCTTGGCTAATGTCTCTGCTTGGGCTCTTGTGTCTGAGAGGCTAAGCACAGTCGGATTAATCAGCCGTCGAGCTGTGAGTTGCCTGCAGAGGGCTTTCACTTGCTGTGCTGAGTGTGGTGTTGCTGATACACAAAAGCCCTGCGTGTACGATCTTCTCTCCCCTCCCTTGAAATCAATTTTTGTCCCATCCAGTTCTTCCAAGGAACTAAAGTGAAATCTCCCTCTTGTTTTTCAGATCTTCTGTTCCCGCTGTTCCTCTCACTCTGCTCCATTACCTCGTTATGGTCAGATGAAGCCTGTCCGTGTTTGCACTCACTGTTACATGTTCCATGTCACTCCTTTCTATAGTGACAAAGCTGGTATCTGACATATTAAACTACTGGTGTGTCCTCTGGAGTCTTACACGGACTGATATATTTGACCTAAGCCAAGAATTAACTTGAAAGAGGGGCCCCGTGAGGGCATGTAGTCTTTGACATCCATTATTATAAATTTTGTACAGACAGTTTTTATTGCATTTTACTAAGCTGCTAAAGGGAAGTATGAAGCGTCTGTAGCTCTAAGGCTGCAGTACAGTCTTCCATAAATTTATAACATTAATGTTACGATGCCATATGCAGAAGAAATGCACTGTGTGGAAGGAAATAGGGCTCAGAATTGAAGAGGCATTGCTGTTTATCGTACACGCTAGGAACAGGAGTAGCTGGTCAAGTAGTCCATCCCAGCAAATCAACCCCCAAGCTCGGACACTTTGTGCTCACTAGAATACCAGCATGGCTGTGGATGGCAGCTCTCTGCCTCCTGCTGCGGTTTAACTTTCCCATTACTAGATTTCTGCTACCTATGCTAGGATTAATTAAAGAAAAACTACTTCAAATCCACATTTGTTATTTACAAAGGCAAAATTTTCTGTGAATCACATAAGAAGCACTGAGGGTCCTGAAGCAGTATATTTCAGTTGCCTTTCATTTACCAAGCAGAGCAATAACTCCAAGTGCTCTTCTGAAAATGAAGTTTTACAACTTCCAGTTCCATATTTTGGAGCTTTGGAGGTATTTATAATCTGCATCATTTATGCTAAATCCTGTGAATAAAATTATAACACAGAGCTTTGGTTTATATATCAGTATATAAAACTTAAACTTCAGAAAAAAAGGTTACCAAATGAATGAATTCATATAAAAATACATATTTTTTTGGAAAGAGTTTAGCAGCAAAATTCAGTAGATGTGACAAATTATTTCTCCCATACTGAGTTTTTTAAATGTTTCTTTTTTTTTTTTTTAAGGCAAATACATAATGGTATATTCAAAAGGTTCTACAGAGTGGTCAGCCAGAGGAGGGTACTTGTCCACATGTGGCAGAGTAACTGTGTAAAATATTGCATACTGTTACTTCACTCACGCTTACAACTCAGAAGACATTTGTATTTATTTGTGACGCCAGGGATTAATTTTTGTCTCCACTTGGAGAGGAAAGGAAGAAGACTCACATGGATTCACACTATGATCTTGCACAAGCTATTTGCAGTGAGAGCTCCCTGAGCACTGAGGTTTCAAAGGTGTTTGGACATGCTTTGAGTTAGCCACATGAAAAGCAAGACAGTGTGTGCTGTGGTTAGAGAGGAAGCGAGATCAAGAGCTCTTTGCAGTGTCCCCGCAGTGTTACACGCTGTGTTTCCGAGCGACAAATGCGAAAAGGGCTGAGGAAGCTGTTTGCGGCGGCGTGCTCAAGGAAGACCATGATTCAAAATCATTTAGCAAAACTGGCCAGTGTTGATCTTTAATTTTCTTTTTCTTGCAATTTATTTTTGAGGGGACATTCCCTTTGGTAAGTGGTTTAATATTCAGTGTTAACGAGCCATGTTAAGGGTACAACAGTTTGGCACTACTGTCGTCTTGAACCAGATGAAAGAGCTTCACTTAGTTCGTGTAATGCACAAGCCTTATGATGCTGTCCGTAGACAATGTCAACTATGATGTGTTACCCTCACTGTATTTATATTTTTATTATCATTATTGTTACTTCCCTGAGATCCTTCCTGTGGGATCCTTGAGTTGGAGAGTTGGCATTCACCTGAGGTCGGAAAGGCATGGGGGCTGGGTGTTGGGTGGGAGGTGGGTGATGTGGTGCAAGCAGTGATATTTATTCAGGCTTAAATCTCAGGCTTCACATTGCAATGATTATTGCAGTTTTATTTTTAGAAAAAAACAAAACAAAACAACAAATTTAATGCTTCTTTTATAGGATAAAAAAAATACTGCAAACTTCAATTGTGAAATAAATATGCACAAAAAGTTGCTTCTGTGGAAAAAAAATTATCTTATTTAATGGACTGAATATTTATTCAAGCTTGTTTTTATTTTGTAAATGCTGTAATTCAGAATCATTTCCATAAATATGATATTTAAAGATCTCAGACACTATAGTTTCTTATGTAAATACAGACTCCTATTTCTCTTACTGAAAAGCACAATGACTATATCAATACTAATATACGTTTGCCTCAAGGAAGACTTTCATCTTGTAATCTCTTCGGATGATTAAAGTGTCAGGACTTTCTACTTCCATGTGCTGGATTGCTCTTTCATTTCGGGCTCTGTTTACGCGGAGTGACAGCTGCCAGCCTGTCAAACACGCTGGCCTCGAGTCGTTCTCGCTCTGCAGATAACGTGAAAGGAAGGAGTTTAAGTTTGAAGATGGAAGTCTCCCATATGGAGAAGGGGTGGCAAATCAAAGCTGGAGTACCAGCCTGTCACTTAACGCTGCCTTGTGCTATCTCTTGCCACCGGCTGCAAATCTCCCTTCCCCAAGTACCTCGTGTCAGTGACCAGTTCATGCACGAAGCATATTTGTTCTGCCTGGGCCAAATCTGAATGATCTTTTCGGGGGGGGATAAAAGTCTGCAACAAAAATAGCTTTCCTTGGGTCTACCTGCAGTTATAAGCATATGTTGTGTTTATGTTATTAATATATTTATGCTTATAAGCATAAATGTGTGCTGCTGGTTTGCTCTGCTCCTTCTATGAGATACGACTGTTGTAGTTTTTATGAGAATTTATCTTATTTCCCAGAGGACTTAATGCATGGCTTTGGGATGCTGTTTCGCTGAAGACATTAGGGTCTGTGGTGCAGCACCAGGGAAACTCCATGGGGAGCCTGCACACAAGTTTAAGATTGTAGCTGAATTAACATACGTAAATTTATGGGCAAATAATGCTGCCTTAAGCTTGTGTATAAATAAATGAACAGTAGAAATTTATGCTAAAGGGACTTTTTAAATGAAATCTACATCATTCGGGGGGAAGAAGGGGAATCTCTTTTCTCCCAAATGGCAGCAGTATGTTCCACAGCAGTTTTCCTGCTGGGGAGACCGCAAGGGGAGCAATAGGAGATAATAAGGGAAGAGCAACGTTGCCAAAGGGGGGCAGTAATTCACCTGCTGTTGGACTCTCCTGTGTGATGCCTTTCCCCTCAATCAAGGTGGTTTTCAGAACAAAAAAAAACAAACCAAAACAAAACAAAAATTTACAGTAAACTCTGAAGCGATTCTTTCTAGACCTGTACAAATCCTACAGCACTTCCTGCTCTCTCCAGGTTTCTACAGGGAGGTGGGATGTGAAAGGAACTTCAGTAAAATAATAACTTGTCTCAGAATACTCCTGTCCAGAAAACTCAAAAATACTGAAAAGTGGCCACAGGGCAGCTCAGTGAGGGAGAAGCTGGGTGGAAGCGATGGAAGAGGAGAATGACCTTGTGTGTGTTGCCTAACCTGGGAGGAAGGAGGAGCAAAATGGGGTGCAGGCAGGTGTGGTTTTGCCTGTTCTGGGTGGGAGGACACAAAGGGTGGGCTGTGGAAGTAGCTGAAGTAAGAGACTTGGCTGCAGGAAATCTTCAAATATAGCTCCATCACGGTCGTGCCTGGGAGCTGGAGGAAACCACCAGCATTCTCAGTGTCTCGTCCCCAGCTGAACTCACTGTCAGTTTATGCAAAGTCAAAGCTGCTGGGTCTGCAACCTCCAGTTTCCGTGGCAACCCCCGATAGCATCTTTCCACCCAGTGCCAAGACTGCAGCACTCGGTTCCCGCACAGGCAGGCACAGAGGGTTCTGCTTTCTGCTTCGTCAGAGGGATTGCGATTGCTCAAACAGCTTTATTTGTAACGGGGATTTATGCTGCAGAGTCAGATGCTTACTCTGAACTGTTTTCTGATGGGAACATTTGACTGAATTACGCTTTATTTATGTTGCTTGTCTGGAAGAAATCTCCTCTGTGGGCATCCTTTTGACTACTTTTGAGGGTTCTTCAGGTACTTTCCCTTCTCCTTGTTCACCCTTTATCCCATCCCATCACCCAACTTTCAGTTTCTGCTGTGTCTAAAATAGATGTCTTCTGTATCCTCCTTGGGTACCTTCCAGATAGGGAAGTATTAGAGGCAATATTAGACAATTCAAGGAGCTTTCATCCCTATTGCTTCCTGATCTTGCCTTGCAAGTTCCCAGGCACAGGCTCATTTCCAACCCTCCTTTATTGTCCTTGTACCTGGGAGAGCATCCTGCCACACAGATCTCTCCTGCCTCCCTGAGCTGCCATGAGTCTTACACCAAGGTGTTTTAAGTCCTGTAGTATTCCTTTACTTTGTAAGGAAATGGAGAGAAAGGATGGATCCTAAATCCCGGAGTTTAATGGCTGTTAGGAAATTAATGATATTGCAAAGACTGATTTTTTTTGTTTCTGTGTTTGGATCTGTTGGTTTCTTATTTTATTATTTTGCCTCAGCCTTTTTTTTGACAGTTTGGAGAACGCTGTCCCTCCTCCTTCAGGGGCTGGGCCTTTGGCTCCACCTTGGGCTGTCCCAGACAAGAGCCTTAGTCATGAGAAGCTGTGCGTGAGCAACGTCCCGAGCAGAGTCTGTCCTGCCTTGATTAGCGAAGGGCATGTACCGTGCCGTCTTCCTTTGCCTTCAGGGAGCCTCTGAGATAAAATTTTGAGGAACTTTATTGTTTTGGTTGGGTTTTGTTTGGTTGTTTTTTCTTTGGCTAAGACCATTTGTGATTGTAACTTCACTAGCAGCTTTTCTGTTTACCATGCAACAGTAAAGCCTGCTGGTTTGGGGTGGGTTTGGTTTTTTTAATTAATTTCACTTCCAGAAAGCTGGAAATTAATAATTGAAGATATAAACAGAAAAAATAATCACTTCTGCAAGCTTAAAAATGTATTTAAAGGGGAACTACCCCGTGATCCCTTGGCTCTCAAATACTGGGAGATGGTGCAGAAAAAAAGGTGAACCCCAAGTACTTCCAAAGTCCTGGCTGATGGTCCCTGAACCGTCTGCTTCTGTCTTTTGTACTTCTTGTAGCTAATGGAAAGGGTGATGTGGGTGGAGGATCTCTGGGGCAACAAATGGTGGATGGTCTTTTTAGTGGGAAACAAAAATGAAAGGTTTTAGCTAGTGATTGTAAATGATTTCCCTAAAATATTTTTTTTTCCTTTTATTCTTTTTTGTTTAAAAAAAAAATGTGCTGCAGTCCCCATGTAAAGAAGCTCTGTTCAAATAAGAAAATACTACTAATTTAATCCAGGTGTGTTGGAACGGAATATAAAGTTGCCACATGTTCAGCTGAGCGGATAGCCTCCAATTCCCACGTTTTGGGGAGCTTGTGTCAGGTCAGGACATCAGCCTTGCTTGGAGAACAAAGTAGGAAAACCTTGGCCAGCTGCACTCCTGAACGGTTTTCTCGTGTTTGCTCCTTGTGTTCTAATTGCTGTCTCTTCTTGCTGTTTCTTTTCTGTTTAAAGGAATAATATTGGTGTAAGACTTCAACTTCAGTCTCAGGGAAAATACTTAGGAATTTCTTTGTCATAGGGAGGGGTTGAAACACAGCTGGGTGGGTGTTTTTCCTGCTTAAAAGTTGTCAATTGTGACTAGAGTCAGTCTCAAAAATGTACATGGTGAAAAGCTGAGGCTCTGGGTGTGAACTTATTTAGGTGCTGCTTCTACACAACTTGCACTGGAACAAGAGCTGAGTGACTGCTGCAGTAAAGAAACCAAAAGTCAGGATGCTGTAAAGTGAAGAGGCTTGAGGACTTCTTAGGAAGAGACTCCTGACGGTGCTCACTGAAAGCACCTGGGTGGAGACCCAGCCTGGTTGACCCAAAGGCATGAGCCCCCAGGTGATGCAGCCCTCAGTTGGGCACCTGGTGGGGCAGCAGGAGCCAGGTGAGCCCTGGCCAGGCTGAAGGGAGAAGCTGAGGAGTGACCAGCCCAAGGGGATTTTTTTTCCCCACTGTTTTGCTAAAATCGAATCTCAGAAGGAAGACAGATGTTTTCTTACCTATTGCATTCAAGGTAGGTGTGCTACTTCTGTGTTAGATGGAGGGGGACAGCGAGAGGCTGTTGTCTGTTTGCTTGTTGCTCTATGTCTACATTTTTTTGGTGCTTGCTTACTGCAGTAAGAAATGAAAAGGAAAAAAAACTGAGAAAAACAGTGTTCCTTTTTTAAAAATCTCAACTTCCCATTCATGCAACAAATAATTCTCATAACGTGATCTAATTGCACAATGCAAATAAACACCAGTCATTAAATAACATTAGTTTAGTTTTAAACAGGAAAAAAATCATTAGCCCCAAATCAAGCAATTATGAAAGCGCTTCCTCTGAGTGCAAACAGCTCAGAAGCCATCAAGAACACCAGCGTGGTGTGATGAAACCCTCTCTGCCGGGCATGCTGCTCCTGGAGGCTTTCCAGTGCCTTCACAAGGTTCAGAGGTTGTCACGGCGTTGGCTGCCAGAGGAAATGGGCTCTTGCCAAATCCTATCTTCGTTGCCGCTCTGTGTGCTGCTGGGGTTCAGCGCTGAAGGGGCTGCGAGACTCTGCGGGGCTGCTTTTATTCGGGATATTTATAAAATGGCTTAAGCACCCGGCAAAAAGGAAGATGTAGCTGAACAGGGGAAGGTGTTGAGCTGGTGTACTGCTAAAAACAGCAATTCTGGTGTGTTTTGCTGTGAGGGAAAAGCCATGGGAAAGACTAAAGGATTAGAAAATGCACTTTATCCTGAAATCTTTGGGGTTGCAACCTATTCAATACATCCAAGAAGGTTAATTGCACACACAATATGCTACCCTGTAAAATGCATTTTTCTACCCTATAGAGAAAAAAGAAAGAGCCCCAGGTAGGGCTCTTCCACCTACCTGGCAGGTGTCTAATGGGCATCAGTGGCCAAAAGCTGAGCCAGCTTGAACAAATCCAGGTGAGAAAGAAAAGGCTAATTCTTGTGAGGATAAACAGCTGTTGAATGAGGGAACTAACACTTGTGGTGAAGTCTCTCTACTTATGATCACTGGAACTTTTAACACGACATCAGGAGCTTCCTACAGGGCTAGCGGCACAGGCACCCGTTTTGGGACTAAGGCAGAAATGAACGGTCCATGGGGCTGCCCTGTGCTGGGAGCCAGAGGAGGTGCTGATCGTGGTGGTCTTAAGTTTATAATTCAGTTCAAGAATTACCAATAAGAGGGATTTGTCAGTGGGCTGATGTGCAGGAGGGATGTAGCAGCGTGGGCTAAGCCACTCGGTGCACCCCATTTCACCCTGGAGTTAATACTGCGCCAGAACTGAAGTCGCACCAGTGTCACATTATTATAAGCATCAGGGAAAGAAGGTAATGGATCAAAGGCAAGGAAGGGAGAAGCAAGGGGAAATACACCACTGTTTGAGAGCTTGGCGTCTAAAGGAGGGCAAGGAAAATCCCTGACTGCAAGAATCTCCCTGTGTGCAATTCATAATCAGCTAAAGGAACCACTTCCCGGTTTGCCAGCAGCAGTTCTGTCCTTGTGAGCTGGCTGAGATTTCCTGCAGCGCTTGTCAACACGGGTGTCATGCTGAAAGCATCGCTCCTGCAAGCAACCAGGCTGGGCTGTGGGTATCTCCGAGGTGCCGTGCATGGCAACTGAGCAGGGCTGAACGTGTAAACTCGCTGCTTTCCCAAACCCTGCCTGCAGCTAGAGGAGAAATGATCCTTCCCCTTTGTGATCCTTTGCAACTGCTGGAGGTGACTCCACTGCTCAGCTGAGCCAGTCCTTACAGCTGGGTCCTGGGCAATGGAGGTAGCGAGCTAGGATTTGGGGAGCTGGAGGTCATGTCCCTGATCTAGGCTTTAAGATTCAGGGCAGAGCCACTTCCAGGGGTGCTGCATCAGACCCCAAAATCTTCCCTGTGCCTTGGTTTCTCCACTGCGCAGTGGGGAGGATGCTTGTTTGCTGGGGAACCAGGTATGGAACACAGTGGCCAGTCCTGCACAGGTGTTATGGTGAGGTACAACTGAGGATGTAAGTTACACCATACACTGAAGGGATTGATTCATATTCTCGCCCACAGAGCACATCAGCCCTGAAGGACCAGAAAGGGGAGCCTTTTCCCTGCCTGAGTGCAAGGAATGGGCTGCTGGCCCCCCACAGCTTCAGCCAAGCCCCTGTGCCAGCCCAGGGGCACTTCTCTTCCCTTCAGAGATGTTCAGGCCGAAGGGTCTGCTGTGACTGTTCATTTGGGTGTCCCCACAGCAGTTCTGTGCCGTAGTGGTCTACAGGATATCGTATAGTAATTCCTTCCTCAAACCTGCAAACTGCACAGTGCCCCTTATCTTTCCCTGCACACACGGTGCCAGCGTGCTATAACGTACCATCATGCGGGTCCTGCTTATGTCACCACTGTAGGTACGTTATCTCCATCCAACAGAAGAGTTTATTAAAAGAATTGGGAACACAAGATTGGATCGTCCCATCCTGCTATCCTCAACAACCATGAATAATCCCTTTCATAAATTGCTTGTACCTCATCACGGAGGTAAGTGCAGCTTTCTTTACTGTACTCAGACCTTAATCTTCTCAGTAGACTGAAGGTCTTAGAGATGCTCAAGCCTCCAAACTGTGGTATTTTAGTGGCCCTTTGAAGCTTAACCTTGGATCTTGTAGTCAGTCCTCTCTGTTCCTCCTGCACGCCAGGAGACTTTTGCTCTCTGCCTGTCACCTAGACCTTTATCTAGAGATGTGTCTGGTGGGAAGAACAGAGCTTGTAGGAAAGTCTGTGGTGATGTAAAGGAAAGGTGTTATGCCATGTAAATTGAGGCCGGTGGTCGCTCTGGGCTCCAGCTTGAAAATCACAGCATCTGGTGCTCTGAAAGTGATCCGTCTGCTGTAGGTTGCCTTTCCCTTTGGCAGGCTGCTCTCTTCCTAAAAGCAGACTCTGGCCTTCATTTGACTTGTTAACCTTCCCAGACCTGCTGGACACATCAAGTAGAGGCACCCATGGCCAAGGTGGACTGCTAAAGACAATTTTGCTGTCACCTCCATCCTATCTGGGCCTACAGGAACAGCTCTGTTTCAGCAGGTATTTACTGGAATGAGGGGTGGCTCAGCACACGAGGGTGCCGAGTGCTGGCTCCTTGCTGGTATGGCATCAGCACACCTGAAGCAGCAGGGAACATCTAAATCTGTTCCCAGGACTGGGCTGTGGAGCAGAGGTGCCATGCTGGGCTGGTGGGTGTGGGTCACAGCTGCAGTCTGGAGGACAATGTTTGTGTCTTGTGTTAATCTCTTTTCTGGCTAAACACAGTAGAGACTGATGGGTTTGTTTTGCTTAGATGGTAATGAAGCAGTTAATTGCATTTGGGAATGGCTGGCTCTGCCTGTCTGCTCAGGGAAGCATCTCAGAGTCTTGCCCCACAGATCCTAGGCTGTGTAAGCACATTTGAGCCATTTCCCACTTCCCAGGCCACTTGGCTTTCCCAACTCCCTTGTTGGCTTGATTTCTTTCCAAATGTGTTTTATCTCCTCATCTCACCAGCCCACCATGCTAAATGTTGTCTGCATCGACTGGCAGCACGAGAGGTGCCTATGACAGCACAGGCTCTTCCAGGGGATACACAAGCACCAGAGCTACTGGCACAGGACCATGCTTGGGTGGCCCCATACCCATGGGAGCAGGTGGTTGTGCTGCTGAGTCAGCATATTATTGTTGTGGCACATGATTCCCACCATGGCTCATTGCTGACCTTGGGTATTTTGAGCGTGCAGAGGCTCTGTGTTGCCCTCACAAACCTGCACCAGCCCTTCCATGTCTGCCACATGCTAAAATGCTTCCTGTCCTTCCCACCTCTACTGTTAGCCCCTGTCCCCCTGTCCTGCTCGAGCATCACCTGCTGCTCTTGCTTTGCATCCAACAGCTACTGGGTTAATTTCTTTTTCTTTTGTAGTGTCTTTACTGGGGCCTTTGAGTAATTTTAAGGCCTGGCCTGGCATCCCAAAGTCACCTTCCAACAAAACAAACATTTCATATTTAAAATGCAGCAAAGCTGTTCTTTCCATGTCGCCTTGCCAAATCATAATTTCTCCTCCTTTAATGGCCCAGTAGCTCGGGGCGGGGAGAAGGCAGTGCTTTCACAAATGAGCCTGCTTTACCTGCTGTCACAGCACCAGGATTTGGCTCTGCAGAGTCAATTATACTTTTATGTCAAGTGCTGGAGCTGCCTGGAAGCTGATTGCGTTGGGGGGTGAGTACAGGGTTCTTCCTTCTGTTCCCTGCTCAGCATTCACACAGGAGAGGTGAAATCACTCTAACTCCCCCGTAAAGCACAATATCGGGATCAGACACAAGTGCTTCAGTCCCACAGGCTTTCCCACCTTGTGTATTAACGGGGATCATCCCATCCCCTGGGGGCTCTTGCCAGCCCCCCTCCCTTAGGGCACTGGAGCCATGTGGCTGCAGGCTTTGGCACCTCAGAAGCCTCTGCTTCCCCCACGATGCCCCCGAAGGAAGCCCTGGCTCCGCAGCCCTCCCCTGTGCTCCTGCCTCGCTGCTCACGGAGATTTTCAACGCTCCATGAACCCCTCGGCGAGCACAAGCTGCCGAGCCTTTTGGGGAGGGAGCAGCTTCCCCGGGGCGGGATAAAAAGCAGCAAATCTCCTTTTCATTTCTAACCCCTCTGGGACACAACGCAGCCGATGCTTGTCCTTGCAACCCCTGCCCTTGTCCCCTCTGCCCGGCCCCTGCCCCCGCTCCCCGGAGGCATCACCCCGCCCCGGGGTCCCTCGGCCCCGCAGATGGAGATGGCCGGATTGTCCCTATAAATAGCAGCTGCGGGTGACCCAGGCGGCCGAGCTGCGGCGGGAGCGCGGTGCGGAGGCGGGCAGGCGGGAGCGGGAGCAGGAGCAGGAGCAGAAGCAGGAGCAAGCAGCGGCGGGCTCGGTGTGACACCGTGCGGCAGCCCTGCGCAGCGCCGCGGAGGGTAGGGGGGGGCAGCAGCGCAGTGGCGACTGGGGTGTCTCCCCCCAGGAGAGCCACCTTTCCGAAGTATTGCAACTTTCAGCCCATTACATCCCAGTTAACCTCCAGCCTTGGGGGTGGTGTGTGTGTGTGGAAATAAGTTCTTTTTCTGTGATTTGAATTCAGGCACTGGGGTTGGACTGGTGGCCCCCAAATAATCATCGTATAAGTATACTGGTGTTTCTGGATTCGAGCACTGGGCTGGGTCCTGCTGTCAGCCCCAGAACCTGCAAAGCCACGAATAGGTGCTTCTCCATCATCTGAGGTTCCAGCACCATTTGACCTGCTGTCCCCTGTCCTGGCTGCGGCATTTAACAGGGCAAAATGGCAACTAGTCCTGTAAGCAGGTGGGCCTCCCATCCTTTGGAATTACAGCCGGAGAAGAGCGGCATTTTAGTGTGCTCCCAGTCTCAAAAAGTCTTGTAATGGGAATCGGTGGTGGAGGCTGTTGAGCCAAGGCTGAGAAGGCTCAGTGCCGGCTGTGCTGCGCCTCGGTCTGTGTGGCCTGGCTGTGTGCGGAGCCAGCGGCGCGTGGGGCTGCCTCACCTCCTCGCAGGCTGCGTAAGGACAAGGGCAGAAGCTCTGCACTTAGCTTTGTAAAAGATGGTGGCTGTGCTTGCCTGGGCTGGTTTGGAAGCCTGCTGGAGGCTTTGGGCTGGAAAACCACTCAGCCACCAAAAATACCCGAGTGGCTTGTGAACATCTGTTCTGACAGCAGCACATACGAGGCAGGTTTTTGGAAGTGTGTGGAGTAGAACAGCCTGAGCTGGTGCTGCTCCTGCTGAGTTGTGACAGCTCAGGACAGAAACCGGCTCTGAACGTTTTGCAGTTCTATCCTCTGAAGCTTAATGTAGAGCCTGGAGAGCACAGAAGGAGGGAGTGTCTGCTGAGCTGTTCTTGCCAGGGCTGGTGTTTAATATCCTCCCCTGGGGTGGGCGGAAGGGAGAAAGGTCTGCTTTTCTGCTGGCCTGGCCTTTTTACCTTGCAATTCTGTACTTGTTTCCCTTATGGTACTTGCCGGTGGCTTCCCTCATGGCTTTTGATAGTAGGTTCAGGGACACCTAAGGCAAGACATTCCTATTGGATGGCTTTCCTGGTCCATGGAGGAGCAGTAACCATGCAGAATCAGCTATCCTTGTGCATAGTACTTGTGATCATCTTTGCATGGCGTCTACTGGAACTCAGTCTGACATTTTGAACCCACCACGTGGCTGGGCGATACCAGGAGAAACTGGAAGGATGAGGCTTCTCCGAAGAATGACATTTCAAGGCCTCCCATGCTGCTTGTTGGTTAATTTATGCTGACAAGTATTTACAAAAATTTCCATGCATCCAGCCCAGAACACCCTGCTGTCTCTGAATGTGCCATACGGCACGGTGCTCGGCTTCTGCTCCAGAAGAATCTGTACTGCTGGGCACAACACGTGGGACCAAGGCACTGACCATGAAAAGCTGGCGAGCAGCTGACATGACAGAGCAGAGCCAGGCTGCTCTTCAGGGCTCTGCTCCCACACGCTGCTGACTAAATACTTCGGCTCTTCCTTCCCCTCTGCTTGGAGATCTCACCGTTAACTTGACTTAGGGCCTCCCTGGGGCTTTGCAAACTTGGAGGAATTTTTTATTTTTTTTTTCTTTCAGAGATGAGCTCTCCTTGCCAAGAAGGTTTTAATAACTCACCATGAAATTTATAGCATTTAAATTTAAACCACACGTGGGAAAGTGGGGCTGTAACAGTTTAATCCAATTTAACCTTGAGGGATCTGTTCCGCAGTGCTCAGGCAGACAGTTCACACCACAAGTTAAATTCCTCTGCAGAGGGGCAGACAGCAGCTTTCTCATCACCTCTGTGCCCTTTCTGAAGTACAGAGGACCAGGTTTGGCCATCTATGTCCCTTTGACTAGACTTTGTCATCCCTCTGCTGGTCTCTCCCTGTGAAATGGCAGGAGTCTGATGATGCAGCATGGAGCTGGACATATACCCCTAGGAGACAGCTGGGATAAATCTTGTTCTAGCTCTCATGTTTTCCTTCTGATGTTAAAGAGTGTTCTTTTCACATCCCAGTTGCACACCACCTCCTTTCTCTGTCCTGTCACAAGAGGGAGGCATGTTTCATGGGTGGCCATATAAATGCACCTCTCTGGGGAAGCAACCTCCTGGGGATCTCTCCAGTACCCTCTAAGGAGAGGAGGTGGGATACTCTCATTGCCAAGTAAACGCTATGGATGGTAAAAAAAGATACTGAGCTACTTTACAGCACAAAGGAAACAGCTGGGCTGCTTCTGAGCAGTGCTAAAGACTTCTTCTGAGCAGTGCTAAAGACCTAATGATGTTTAAAGAGTTGTTGAAGTGTCCCTTGGCAGCCAGCACAGCAGGCGAGTCCGTGTCATTGATGAGGCAAAGCAACACATGCTAAGAAGTTCTGACCTGCACCGCATCATCACCTCCATGGAATAAATGATCCCTTGATCCCTGGTACAGGCTGTGGTAGGGCTTCAGAGCTTGTTATAGCCAGAGGTGGTGGAAATGGTATTGTGGCATGAAACTCAGATGCTGCCTTATAGCGATTGTATCTTCCCTAGCACAATGCCCAGGAGACCACCATCACTAGTGCTGAGGTCTCTAGAATGACAAAGCGTTGAAGTTTTACAGTCTTTGGCTCTGCAGCCATCAATGCTGAGGGCGAGTCAGCTGTATCATGGTTCCCAGCCAGTCCTGCCACTGGAAGGTCCAACACAGTGATGCTGAGCTGAGATGGGAGAGCCTTGGCATGTTGAGCTCCCTCAATCCCCAGGGTTTTTTCAGCTTGCTCGTATGCTTTGGTGCTCACCTAAGCACCGCTGCTGGGCAATCAGAAGCTTCTGTACTATGGAAATGGAAATTTGTGATTGTTTCAAGGGAACTAAAGGCAGCAGTTATGCTGATGGGCTGCTCTCCTCTCTAAGGTGTGGAGGTCAGACCCCTTGGCTCACAGAAGCACGATGGTTACAAATTGTGATTAGTGTGTATTGGACAGGTAAGTGTTGAAAGTTTTATTTCCATTGACCTGCTTTGTCTTTTTTAACAAAGTCACTTTCATATTGGCACCCTTAGAGCGCAGAGACCTGGAAGACCAAATGGATGTTCATAGCACAGGTAGGACATAGGATTGGCTAAAGCTTGTTGAGAGGGGATGTAAAATGATTGCTGATGTATGGATGCCCCAGCCTTGGGGAGGATGCACTGGCTGCACACAGAGATGTGTTGGTGGCTTAAACCTGGGAAGGCTAAAGTTCTTGCGTGGTGTCCAGCTAAGGCAAGCAAAGTCAGCACTAAGTAGTCACTGCTGTAAGACGCCTTTTCATGTTGCAGTCATGATAATGAGAATTACTAGCTAAGCAACTGCCTAGCTTTCTGTTGCAGTCCATAGGAGACTATACCTGTTGGAAATGGGCAGACCTGATGATTTTCTGGGGTTACCAGGAGGAGAATGGAAATCTGGGCTAGACCTGTCATGGCTGACTTAAAGCTTGGAGGAACTGTGTGAATAGCAATGCTTCTTTCTGGTCCAACTGACCCAACACCACCTGTGTTGGCATGTTTCTGCTCAATTGTCCTTGGTGCTGCCCTTCTTGGAGATACCTTAGTGTAAAAATGGGTAGATACCAAATTCTAATCTTTGGACATTTTTTCCTTTTCCTTGGGTTTATGCATTTAATAGAAGGTCATCAAATAACTTGCTGAGATTTGCTGGTTTGCTGTTTTTCTGGAGAGAGGGAGCTTGCCAGCCAAATATTCTTTAGACCTGTTAGGTATGACATGGTCAGCTCAGAAATGGGTTTCATGGCATGTTCCCTGCTGCATGGCTTCTCAGGCAGGATGACTGCTGCCTGTGCAGCTCAACTTGGAAACTTTGGGGTAGTGGAAAAAAAAATAAATCCCAAAACCGGATCCCCTTCCAGCTTGCCAGGTATGCCAGGCGCCTTGGCTGACTCACCAAGGTGGAGGTTTCCAGAATGACTAATGACCAACCAGGCATTGACTTCTACCTGTCTAATGGGACACATCTTACAAAGTCTCCAGTTTCCAGACTGGGTGGGGTGCTTACCCTTTGAAAATCAGATCCATGTATTGTGTATTGAGTTGGCTGCCCCAAAAAACGAAACCGTAACCTTGAGATCAGGTAAGTGTGTCAGCAGTAGGCTCCAGGCTGCCAACAGTCATGCAAAGTGCTGAGGCAGCTACTTAAAGCTGCCCTCATGCGCTCCCGTGCTTCATCATTGACATGAACAGGGTCTGAATTACAAACTAGACATTTCAAAGCCTCATGTCCTCATGTAAAGGGTTAATACACTCCCTAAAATGGAGTTTCCTTCCTTTTCTTTTTTTTTCCTGTAGGAATCTTTGCTCTCCTGTTGCCACCCCTCTGTTCTTGGTGAGCACACAAAATTTCTATGTGCTTAGACCTGGCCATTTAGCGAGGCTTGAAGTTGTTCTTGGTAGTTCTGTGTCAGCTCCATGGGAGACCAGAGCAGACCCTAGGGCTATTGTGAAAACAAGAGTATTGCAACATTACATGTTATTTCTCATCATGGCTGTGATTGTTTATTCCTGACTCAGTGCCACTCAATAAATACAGAAGTTAATTAAATGTCTCTGACACAGAACCTGCTGTTGAGCACCCAGTCAACAGCAGTAGCTTCGTACCTGATCCAGGCTGAGGTCTTCAACTGACTTCCAGGTCTGACACACGTAATGTCTCCCCTAGAGAGCACCCACTAGGCATGAGGAGACATGGGTTTGGGTTATTTTTCACCTTTTTTCTCTTCTGCTTCACTAGCCTCTGAAATTGATGGCAGCACAGTGTGTTTGTGTTTTTCCTGCTCTTTGGTGACATCCATCGGCATGGTCACAGCACATTGTCACTCTGCCATGGACCTGGTGGATGCAGTGGGATGTGGCTGGTTTTCTAGCTCCATATGGGGTCTGTGGAGCTGGGTGCTGATTCCAGTTTAACTCCTTGGGTTGTCCATAGCTTCTCAGCCTCAGAACCCAGGACTTGTGCCCTGCAGAGAAGAAATTGAAGCTACTACTGAAGCCCAAGAGAGGGTCTTTCCACTTCTCTTGTGGACTCAGAGTCATCCCTGGAACTGACTGTCCATTGAACTCCAGGATAAGACCTGTATGGGTGTTTTAAGGCTAATTTTGCCTGTGCTGAGTGAGAGCTGGGTACTGTCACTGTGGACTGGTGATACCAAAGATATCCAAATAGCCCTGATAGATGTAACCATGATCAAGCCAAGCAGTGTTTTGTGGTCTGTGTGCTGTGCCAGCTACATGCACATTGCTCATTAAGCTCACCTTTTCCTAGGAATAAAGCTCCAGTCGCAGGCAACAGAGGAGGGAGGGAGAATTAGGCTTTTAAGAAGCAGACTTCAGAGACCATCCTCAATTTTTCTGCCATTTAAAATGTTTCCCTAAGGTTTTACCGCACGTAAATGAAATTATAATTACAATATTTTAATCCAATTAGCTCCCTTCATGATCTGGCAGGTGCAAACTGGAGATGGATCAGACTTCTCCTTACTGTGGATTATGCCTGGAGCCTCCTTAAAGCTGCCGTCTGGCCCTGTGTGTACACGCTGTATATGTGTTACAGGGCGGGGGGGACAGACTGCAGTGAGGTCCTAAATTATGTATAGTGTATGAATTATTGCTGAAATGCATCACTACGACTTCACTTATCAAACATTTTCAGCTCCATGCGAGCAGCATGGGAAAAGCAAGGAATTTGCCTGTGGTGTGGGCAAGGTTTTCATTTGCATGGATTTAAATGGTGTGTGTCACTGATAGAGTCACAGGTCACCCAGAGTTAACTTAATACATGCCCCTACATCTTGCAGGAAATGTATTTTGCAAGCTTTCATCTGATTAGCATGGAAATTACACTGGGTCTTCTCTTTAAAATGAGGATGGAGCTGGGAAAAAAAAAATCTTGATGTGTTATGTTAAAAAAGAAGTCTTTGACGGCCGGCGCAGCTGCTCTTCCTCAGGCAAGTCTCCAACTCACATCTTCCTCCCACCCATGGAAACCTGGAGTAGCGAGCGCACCCTCTGCAAGGACAACTTGAGAGGGGCATCCCCACAGCTAGAGCAACAAATACGGCCTAAGTGGGCAGCATACCATGGAGGCCAGTTGCACGCTGAATTTCCTAACACTTTCAGATATGGTTGTTACGCTAAAAATGATGGAAAACTGCCAGGTAAAACCCCAGCTCCAGACAGTGGGTTTGCATAGCAGTAGGCTTTTCATCTCGCAGCTCTGTCCTAATGTGCCCAGATTGCCCCAGGGACCCCCAAACGGCATTGAAAGGATGAAGAAATTGTCTCTCAACAAAACCCAATGGGGCCTTTTTAACAGTGTTACATCACTCATCTCTCAAACTGAGGCAGGAATCAAATGACACCTTTCCTTTTACTATTTTATTTTATGGAATTTATTTACTTTATGGAAGTGACTGCATTTGCTGAGGAATGATTAAACCTCCAGATCAGCCATGGTAAATGGCACAAGTGTCTCCTGAACACACATGCCTGTATTGCCTGGGCACCTGCCTTTACCACATGGATGCGATAAAGCATAACTTTCTCATCTTTGTCCCATTTTGAGTGGAGAAATGTGATTTATTTTGCCAGTTATGCTCTGATTGCCCCTCGGAGGACTGCTGCCTGTCCACACTGAATGAAAACTCCCAGTCTTATGGGATGGGAAATCTTCACTCTTTTTAAAAGGAGGACTTGAGTTAATATATTTCAGCGTACGGTTTCTTTCAGTGGTGGCATTTGAAATCCCTGCATGCTGACTGTACTACCCCTGCTTTATGCTACTGTGCCCCCATAATCTCCCATCATCAGGACAGATGGAACAGGAGTTAAAACTGTCATTCCTTTAGCCTTAGCACCAAGACCCTGGCTGCAAAGACAGAGCTCGCCAGTGAAGAGAGAGGACCCAGCCCCAGTGAGATGCTGGAACTGAGTTGTGAGAAGTGAGCCACAAATCACATGAAATAATTAAAAATTAGAATTAAAAAAATATATAAAAAAAAGGGAGCGGAGTGGGGGGGAGGAAAGGCACTGAATGTTTTCCAACAAACTGGAGAAAATTGTTTTTTGCACATTAAGAGTCCATGAACATACGGTGGTAAGATCCTGCCAGCAGGGGTTTACTCTGCCGTCAGGTGTAGAGACACGGCTGCTTGGTGGGAGAGGGACTGCTATGGCGTTGAGGCAAGGGAGGAAAAGGTGTGCACTTGAATGAGAGTTATACCATTAGATTGAGCAGTAGAAATGCTGCATAAACTCTGGGACAGATGGAAAGAAATGTGCCATAAAGGCTGTATATGAGATTGTTGCTCAGCAGAAGTGTGCACATAGGAATGTATGTTAAGAAGGTAGTGAAGTACCAGCTGGAGAGGAAGCTTTGGTGGGAAAGCATGGTCTCCAGTGCTCTGTGGTGTAATACAGTTCTACTTTTGATTTTTCAGGGGATGGAGAAATCCTGTCACCTTGAGCAGAGACCGAGATGGGGGTAGTGTGTTATTTGGTGTGACCTTGTGACATGCCATCTTCCTCTTCAGATGAAGTTCCTCCATTTAACATCAGGTTGACGTCTGCTCTGACCTTCCAGAGAAGAGGTGCAAAGCGGGGACATCCAGAAGAAATTTTTGCTGAGAAGGTATTTGCTTCTGCAGGAGGACACACAGTGGTTAATATTCAAATGAAGATTTGGGTTTGTAGTCCTTAACCACCCTGTGAGGTTGGTTGGTTTGAGTTCAGCTCTGTATCTCCATAATAATTTTTTAGCACACAAGCACAGATCACAAGAAGCAGAAGCCTTGGCAATCTGAGGAAACTCACCCAGGGAGAGGGGGGAAATTTTCCATGGTTGTTGAAACCAAAGCCAACAGAAAACTAAGAGCAAGACAAGGGGCAGAGGAGACAAGAAATAAGATTTGCTCTAGATAAGGCAAATAAAATAGTCAAAATTGAGTCCCCCAGTTTAGTGAATTTATTTGATGTCTGCTTAAAAATTCCTGTCCTCTGTAATTTTTATTGAAAAAATAAAATGAGGCAGGTTTGGAAAAAGCTCTTCATTTTTTTCTAGTTTTGCTAACATTGTGGTGGTCTATCCCAGGCCTCCTGCTGGGAGGGATTCCTACTGCCAGGCTAGGAGAAGATGGATTAAAACAATCTCTCTTCTGGGAATGGGTCCATGTTGAGTGATGCTAACTGTGAGGTTTTGGGAAAACCTTTTTACTCATCCAGTATTTTGGGGGTGGATGAATCAATCTGTTCTTTGGGCAAACGAAAAAGTGGCTGTGCATTTGTTCACTGTGTGATGGCTTGCAACTAATTCGCTCATGTGGAGCACCTCCTTACAGACAGTGCCCAAAATGTCACCTGTTGAGTAAGGCACAGCCCCACAAGGTGTGATGGGGTTGGGACTCGTCCTCCCCATGTTGCACATGAAACAGAAATGGGTGCACGCATGCTGCCAAAGTTGTGATGTTTCCACAGACCCTGGAAATCCCATAGTCGTGTTTGTCTTCTCCCCACATCAGTTATTAGGAAAAAGAAAATAACACCCCAGAGCCACACTTCTGTGGAGCAGCCCTTTGCTAGAGGCAGCTGCACCAGGGACATCTCCCAGCAATGCCCTCTGAACGGGTGACTTTCTGGTGGGATATGAATATTTGAAGGGTTTCTTGTTCCTGCCTCAGACCACCTGTGTGCTCCTGGGAGAGCAAAAAAAAAAAGGGCTGGTCTGTGCATGGCAAAACTAGTCCTCCCCCAGCTTGGCCCACAGAGGGGTGGTGGGCTGAAGGTAGCCACATGCTGATAAGGGGGTTTCTGAGTCCTTGCATCTCTCATTTCTGCCTCACCACTGACTTCTCAGGAAATCTGCAGCAGTTTAGTGTGTTTGAGGCTGCTTCCTCACACCCAAACCACCTGATGTTAGCCAGCATGGGCTTTGACACAGCACCACGGTGCCGCAAGCCCTGTCGCAACCCTGCTGTGCTCATTGCCGGTCCTCGTGGGAACCCAGCACCGTTGGGTAATGCTGTGACTTCTGCAAGACTTGTGCTGAAAAAGAAACCGGTCTGGTACTGATGGGAGAAAAGTCAGTTGAGGATGAGGGGGTTTGTGAAGTGCCTTTGGTCAGTGAGGAAGATGGAAGTGCTTTAGGTCCTTATTTATTTGTGTTATGTCAATGGGGAGGTGGGATGTAGGGTCCTGCCTGAACCTGGGCCTTGGATAGAAAAACCCTGAGAATATTCTGCTTCAGTTTGGGAGCGAATAACCAAAATAACCGTCCTGCTCCCCGGTGAAATCCTTAAGCCCAGAGAAACCTCTAGTGTAGAGCTTCTGCTTAACCGAGATGCCAAAATTGCAGTCTTCTGACTGTATAAATGTCTTATGTGGCCAGTCAGACATCTCTAGAACCTGCAGTCCATCTCACACAGGCACTTTTCACTGACTATGTAGGAAAACTGGGGTGCCTCCAGGTGGCAGCCCTGTCCACTTAAAAGAGGGGTTTGGTTTTCCCTTGAGATGATAAGGAAACATCCCTAGTGAAATTAACTTGGAATTTAGTCCACCTTGGCAGCACAGTGGTAGGATGATGCTGTATGTGCTGGAGGTGACGGTTCCTGCTTTCATACAGTGGACTTGTCCCAGACCAGAAGACATGGGTTCTGGGTTCTGCCAACCCATGGACAGGGTTGGAGGATTGCAGGACTGACTCCACAGCCTTCATGGCAGCTTTGGTTCTGCCCAGGACCAGCCTCAAAAAAATCATGGGTGCAGAAGGAAAAGCATGAAACCAAGGAAAGGCTTTAAGGATTGGAGCATTTGATTGACTGGTTACAGATAGGAACCTGGAAATATAACACAAAAAAGTAATTAGAATAAAAGAAGAACCAAACCAAAACAAAAGCCCAAATGCCAAAAACCAAACCAGTAAGAATTATGGTCTGCAGCTGTACATAGAAGTGACCACCACCAGCAGCAAAAATCCAGCTTTTGGCACTGGGTGGTAAAGTCACCATCTACCCTCTTTTGTGCTTGGGGCATACCTAACAGCAGTTGGGAAGAGAGGTGGAAAGCTCAGGCTCCATCCAGTTTTGCACCACCAGGACTTAGGTGGTCAGGTACCCACAAGCATGTTCTTGGTAAGAAGTCAGAAATCTGTGAGTAAGGGCTGAGAAGCTCTTTGCAAAACCTGAACTTGATCCCTATGTGAATCCAATCAGTAACACCTTGAAGAACTTCTTAAAGGGGTTTAAAAGTAATAAACCATTTGCAAATTGACAGCTGTCAAGTTTGGGTGTTCCCACAACTTGCAGCTCACTTTCTATTCCCTGAAGAAGGGTCAAATCTAAATGTTTCAAGGATCTGGCTAGCTCATTGTTCACAGGTGCTTTATGGTATTCAGAAAAATGCTGTTTTCTGACCAAAAAAGAGACTTGGTAGGATGAACGTGCAGAATTTAAAATTTTGTTTTAATGCAGGGAAAAAGCAATGAAAGAGCTGATGTCTGAGTTCTGGTTGTTCAAAGGATAGAAATCCCTTTTATTTATACTTTTAATTAAGTATGAGTTTTTGTTTCTGTCACAATACACTAATTTATTTCTAAATCCTATTTAAGACTTCCAGCAGAAGAGGGTAGCTAATACTGTGAACTCATCCACCCAGGGGAGCTCTGAGTTAACGTGGTGTTTAAGTGTGGGGATCAAAGCACTGATACCAAATGAAATGCTATTAACAGTTTCTTGCAAGCAAAATTCTTCAAGGAATTTCAGTGCAAGAGTCTGGATCTGAGCAGTGGCTGTGGATGGGGAAAAGGTGGCTCCATCCCAGAGCTGACTTTATTGGATGGTCAAAGCAGGGGTTAAGGGCAGCAAATCATTGACTGGTAGTTGTGGATGCATTGGCTGTGGTCAAGGGTGTGACGAACCATCAGAGAAGCTGCAGGGCAGAAGCAGGGGCAGCGTTCTTCCAACCTGCACTGTCTTCTCCCAAGTTCCCCAATGAAGACCCATGCTGTGCTGCTGTAGTTTGGATGTTTCAGCATCCTCAGCTTTCGCCATGAGCTATCAGCTTCTTTTCCCACATTGTATCCCACCAAGTAGTTTAGGAAGCTGATGTACCCAGTGACTTTTTCTTTTTTCCTCTTGTTTTTTTTAACTAGAAAGCAGCCTAATTCCCAGTGTTACCATCTGGATAGCAGTTCTGCCGTTGGTAGTAAAAGTCAAATTTGTGGAATAAACCTGAATTTGTTGCTTTGCTAAAAAAAAAAAAAAAGCCCCAAAAGCAACAATAACAACAAAACCCACAAGAAAACCAAAACAACCCCCCCAAAAAAACAGCAACAAAAAAAAATCCTAAAAAAATAAAAAAGGCATTGCAGAGATTCTGCCTTTTTCAAAGCCTGCATATCTGTCTTAGAGCATTATTCTCCTAATTCCACAACTGCGTTCAAGTCAACAATTTATGAGGGTAGGGTTAGACCACTAATTACGCAAGAACTGTAGGCAAGATTCAAGCAGGATCTAGGGGGTTGACCTGTCCTTTTTCAAATGCCGGGTTTATATACGTGACCGTGCATTTCAAATGGGTCAAGGGAGCTTGGCTGTAAGTACCCAACACATTGCTGTGAATTAATATTTAATCAAATGTACAACATAGAGCTGAATATTAAAGCTTATCTTTGATTTTGACTTCTATGATTTTCTTGGGTTTCTAAACCCCTCTGAAAATACTTCAGCATTTCATAACAGTGTTACTCATACGATATGGTTCTCAGCTGTGATTAAAGCTAGTGAGAATGTAAATCTACAAAGGGAAATCTAAGCATGACCTCATCAGCATAAAGTATGTGGGAGACTAATTTAGTTACATGCCTATTAGTAATGACAAATCAAATTGTTCCTCCTGTTTAAATCACTAATATAGAAAGGTTTTGCAACTCAGCACATAACACGCACGATAAATCAGTTCAGTCTGTACACAAATACTGATGACTGCTTTAAATCTGGGTTAATTTCTGATTCCAGACTGTTTCAGTGCAGTTCAGCTGAGCCATCCTAGTTCCTTTAATACCTGGAAATAAAATATATATATAAAGAAGTTAATCTCCACTCCCATGTACTGTATATTAAGCACTCAACATTTATAAACCTGCAGCTGATTGCTTAGCAACGTCTTGGGGAGGAAGAGCTCACCTGCTGCACTATCAGGCGCTCCTCTGTTGCAGGGGAAGAGCAGGGATGAAATGAGGTCAGGCAGCACCAGCTTATCCCGTGCCGAGCGGCGTTTACTCCTCTCCATAATGAAATTAATCAAGGCCATTAATTTGATCCTGTTTCATTGTTATAATTTGAAGCTATAATTTGAGGTGGCTCAGAGAGGCACAGTCTTATCTGTAATTATACCTTTATAATTACATTTATGTTTCAAAGTAAACATTTTCATGTATTGCTGTAAATAGACTATGTACGACAGAGAATACCGTGTCGTACTGCTTCTCAGCCAGAGCTGCCTTATTGAAATCAGGGAGTGTAAATGGGATGGGGGAGCTACAGTTGTGCTCTATTGGATTTGGTTTTGTGGGAGCATTTTATGTATCTTACCTCTTAAGGGTAAAACTGAGCCCAAACCCCAACAGCAAGCCCAAAATCAAAGGCCGGGGCAATTGAAAAAGGTAAGAGTTGTTGTTTAGTTGCGTTAATTTTTAAAACTTGCAGAGCGAAGGCACAAAGATCATCCTCATCTGGCAAAGCCCTAGGAGTTCATGGTGCCTGAACACCCACGTGCCAGGGACCCCTCCAGACCGATGGCTGTGACAGGGGCGGGCAAGCCGGGACCAGCCATGCCAATCCCACAGGTGATGGGTGAGGAAAAACTGCCTTGCTTGTTCCCTGTCTAGCATCTCACTCGGTGAGACCACGACGGGGGTATGAAAGCACCTTTCGTCTGCACAGCCAACTTGGCTGCCTCTGTTCCCCCCCAGGGCTCTGCTCGCCGGCTGTCTCCGTGGCATGCATATTAGCTCCCTCATGTCTCCACGCTGGAGCAAACCAACTGGTTTCTCCCAAGGAGAAACCTCAACACAACTGACAGTGCTTTTTTCCAGGGTTGCCCAGACAGAAGAATCCATCGTAACCCAGACCAGACTCTACCCCTGGACAGTCCTCCAGCCCACCCTGGGAGACCTTATGCCCACTGACCTCCATGCTGTGCTGCAAGGACACAAACGCCTTCATGTCCTGCTGCAAAACACGTCCTGCTGGCAAGTTGCAACCCAGTTCTTTCATTGTTTGGAGAATTTAAAAATCAAAATAATTACTGACTCGGCATCTGTGGGGCTCTTTGGGGAGCTCAGAGGAGACCCAGGCCAAGTGCTGCACAGCATGAAGGTGGCCAGTGCCCTTCAGAGCGTGCTGGTCCTTAGCGGTGTGGTCACAAGCCAGCCTGTAGCAATGAGCGATGAGTTAATGGTGCCTCCCAGGCATTTTCCACAGCGGCAGTAAACACGCAGCCTTTGCCAAGTAGCCAACACAGCATTTCCTTTCTTCTCCCTAAGATTATTTCTGGACTCTGCAAACCTCGTCTTCCCTGTGGCTCAGTGCTCCGGCAGCAAAGCGATGGGAACTCTCTGGAGCTGTAGAAGTGGGTGATGCAGCAGGTCTGTGAGGACAGAGGTAGGATGAGGACACCAAGCATGGGGAGCCCAGAATGAGGGAAGCAACGAGACTGTGAAGGAGCAAGAAAAATACCATGATGTTGCTGGAAGAAAACAGTTTAGAAATTGATCCCAACCCTACGCCATTTTGGAGAGAATCTCCTGAGGCATGTAAGAAATCTGGCGATTTACACTGAATAGTGAGGTGTTTTTAGTGTAGTAAAAACTGAATTTATGGACTTAGTGAAAAATGGAAAGTGAAAGGGTCCCAAGTTCCTTACTTACCAACAACTTTGGTCCAGCTACTGGCAATATCTTGAATACATGCCCTCCTTAGCAAACTGCTGCCAAAACTGGGAGCAGAGCTCTAAAGGACACAGCTGGTATCACCCCTGGGTAGCTGGTTCAGCTTCCAGCAAATAGACATTTTCCATTTCTCATGTATGTTTACCATATAGTATATATAGAATATATTTGTAACCAAGCATCTGTCTATACTTGGTTTATTCCCTTCTCTGTTTAAGCACACACCTGAGAAGAATCATGAACAATTTGCAGTGAAGCTGGTCATCTATCACCAGCAATAAAAGCATGTATAGAAAATGTTCCAGTACCTGTTTGCAAACTGAATACATGAACATGGACTTGTAAAAGATGAACTAGAATTGAATGGCAAAAGACCTGGCAGACACCACATGAAAAAGCCACACAAGAACCTCAAGGCCCAGCCATTAGGTCAGAGTGCTTTATTTTGGCTTGCCACAATTTTTAGAAGTGCCATGGTGTTTTTACAACCTTCATTTTTCAGTTTCTCATTTGAGACAATTTTGTGTGAGACTGCTGCTGTGAAAATACTTGTTCACCTACAGATGAAAAAAAAAAAAAGAATCAGCTTCTCAAGATGTTTCCATTTGAGCACCCAAAATCACTGGTCATTCTTAAAAATTCTGGCTTTGGGAACTATACCAGGGCTGGGAGAGAGGGCCCATAAAAGCATTGTAGTCTTCATGCAAGTACTTGTTCCAGCAGGAGACCAACCAGGTACGTTTTGGGGCTGGTTTGTCAAGCAGGGTAGGGGATATTCAGTTAAATTCAGCAAGATTGATTGAAATGAGTGCAAGCTCACTTTGACCACTTTGGTCTCCTTTATTAGCTCTGTTGTCTCAGAATATGCCCCCTCCAAAAGATTGTGTAAATGTGTAGAGCCAAGTGATGGGGAACTGGACTCCATCAGATGAAGCTGGAAAGGTTTTTATGCCCCCTTTCATACAAAGTCTGGGCTGGCCAGGGTGACATCAGTGGATTCACCAATATAACCTCCAAAACAACCCCCCCAAAAAAACAGCAACCACTCTTACCCTTCTTCAGCATCTTTAGTAACAACACACCAGCAGCAACCTTGGCTGTTGGAACAGAAGTCTCCCCGTGCAGTCTGTTATTAAATTCTCTTATGTCGTTATTAGATATCAGATATGATGAAAGAAGGTGACATCTCCAAGGAAATCTTGCATGAGGTGTGGGGATGGGATGCTAATGGACTGGGGGAGACGGAAAGTCTACAAGTGTAATCATCTTCTACTGTCTGTGAAAGTGTAAAGATCCAGATATCTTTTCTTTTTTTCCTCCCAAAATGAAAGGTGGTTGAGGAGTATATGGAACAAGGTACTTACCTCTTCTCTACCCAATACTGCTCTCTTCTGTTACAAGGATTATTTTGATGCCTTTGTTTTTTATTGTTTTGCTGTTCTGTGATCTCCATCCTTTTTATCTCACCCATTGGTACAACTGATGAGTTTTTCTTTTCCTGTGACAGTTTCATTTCAGAGAAAAATGGCAAAATTGCTGCAGAGTGAGCATTTAAAAAAAAAAAAAAAAAAAAAAAAAAAAGGTTGATTAAACAGAAGAGGGAAAGACGGATGCAGACTGAAGGACTGTACCCCGAGGAGCTGGTGTGTGGGTGCCAGGCACCACGGCTGGGGCCTGCCTGAGGCAGGAGGAAGCAAACCCAGGGACCCAGGTAAAGAAATATATAGGTTCAAATCTTGCACTCTATTACATTTGTATTCTCTGGTTTAAAAAACATGTTGAAATAGAAGTAGAGTTGAACGAATGTGGTTTGAATTATCTAAAAACAGGTGCTTAAATACTTGGGAAAACTAGTTCTACAGTTAAACATATACACTCAGGAGTGATGTGTAGCCCCCATCCCTCCCGGCATGCTCTGAATGCATGCACCACATTTCTTCCTCCTTCCAACATGCATTTTGTGAGGGCCTACAGATGTATTTATGGTACCAGCAGAATTTGTAAAGGTCAGACTTCACACCAGAAACCCTCCTTTCTTTCACCATGGCCACAGGCTCCCACTGTGCTGACAGAGCTCACACCAGGTGGCTCCTGCCCAGGCACAGAGAAGAAGGGCTGTTCCTGTAGACATCTCCTTAATGGATCCTTGCATTTTGTAGCCTGGGCTGAAAGATGCCTTTTCAGTTGGGATGAACATTAGGCAACAGCTCTTATTCCTAGAAGCCTGGGGTATATTTGAGAATTAAAATGACTTAAAACACTCAAGAAATTTAAGCTGGGTTTTTCTTTTATTAAATTTCCAAGGGACCAAGGCAGGAGGGGGATAAAAAAAAAGACGACATCTTAAAGTTCTCTTTAAATTAATTTTTATCTGTAAACTAATTGGAAATTTGTGTTTACTTCTAACAAGGATTGCATTCTGCACTGCAAGTGCTGCGGTATGGTAAAGGACATGCTCTGCTTCCCATATATAACAGAAGAAGGATCTTCCCTTTCAGTGGAAATCCCAGCCAAAGCAAGGTGGGGCAAGGATTCTATGATTCTATGATTCTATGATTCTAAGGATGGCTGGTTCTGCAAGAGACGTCCATGTCCTTCCAGACCTCGACTTGTACCAGTCTTGTCACAGTTTCAGGTCTAGCTCCAGTTTATTCTTTGTTAGCAGGTTTCCCTTGTGTCTCCCTGGATGGGGGCAGGTGCTTGCAGCACCATCAGGCACATCAGACACCCTTTTTGGGGGGAAAGCAGATCAAAGTGCAGTTTGCTCCTAGAATATGCCTGCATCGCTGCCGTGTTATTAGTGGGCGCTCGGGCTCTTCTGAGCTCTGTGGTCAGATGCAGCTGCTCGTTAACTGCACAAAAACCTATGCCTTTAGGAGGAAGGTGTGTTGTCGTTGGCTGGGTGGGCTGTGTTTCTTGGATTGCCTCAAAAATAGTTTTCTGCTTTAATAGACCTGAGTGGCTAATGATCTTAACATTTGCTCTAATTGCCGTTTAACTTCAGAGCTGGTTTAATGTGTGTAGCGGTAGTAGTTACAAAGAAAACACTCTACCAGATTTAAATAATTTTTAGAAAAATAGCTGAAGCCTTCGTAAGTATAGGGAGAGACTTAAACAGGCACAAAGCTTTTTAGGCGCTGGGTTTCAAACTGTGTAATCACAGAAACAGGAATTTTGGCCATAAGGGCAAGAGAGCTGTGTCCTGCAAACAAGCAAGCAGACTGTGCAAATTGCTTTCTAATGGATTTCTTTAGGTGTTGAAGTAGACTTGGTGGCTAAGCTAAGCTAAACCTAAGTTTAATTCTTGTTTTGTTGCAGTTGATTATGATGCTGATCAGGAACTGATGTAGGATTGCTGGAAGCGGATAAAGTGCTACTAAAACCTGTAATATTTTTACTTTGATTTGCCTAAGTACAGGATCAGCACATTAACAGCTGAGCTACAATCAGGGCCTGGTTCTCTTCTTGCAGCAACTGGCACCAGGGTAAATTTCTGATTCAGCACAGTATTTTGGGCCAAGCCAAGCACTAAGTGTATGGAAATACAGCGAAATACCCCTTTATAGCCCTCTCCCACTGCCCGGAGTTCTGTGCAAACCTCTCTATAACCATCCCTTATGGGCAAGGCTTTGCTCTCCTGCCCTCAGATCTGTGAAGAGACAGGAGATGCAGGAGGGATGGCAGCCTCACAGAAAGCACAGACCTCATTCCTTCCCCAAAAAGGAGAGGGACCAGCTCTGGAGGTGACCAATGTTATGACCCAGCAACAAAAAAACATGCAGACATGTTTCCACGGCCTGTCCAAGCTGCAGGTAAGACAATGACCAAAATACAGCTAACAGACAACTGGAAATTTAATATTTTGGCTTAAGGAAACATTAGTGCCCAGAAGGTGTGCTGGGAAACAGAAACATCCAACAAACTACAAAAAATCATAGAGGCTCCACGGTGACATAATTGTGTGACTTAGCAAGAGGGCTCCTGTGGGGAATAAGGAATGCATGCCACCAGTGATTTATTGCTGCAACTTCTGGCAGAAGTCCATGCTCCTGCAAACAACCCCTCAGCACAGACAGGTCAGCAAATTCTGTCTTTTTCTAGGGAATCACTCTTGTCACGTCAAAACCCCTCCTTTACTCCCAATGCCACAAGTCAGTGGATGCCGGAGGGTGAATGGGTCATGGCTCTCCACTGGAGCATCTCTCTGGAGCTGAGATGCTGTCTGAGCATGTCTGTGTCTGCTGGGGCTAAGCCCAGCTGTGGTCCTGTGATCTGGGGAAGAAGAGGAGTTCAGGTCTGTCTCAGCTTGGCTTAGATCTTTTTGCACTACGATATATGTGTATTCAAATCTTCTCTACTCGGACATCTAAAAAAAAAAGTAATACAATGCTCCTCCTCTGCTCAGGATGTCTTTTATAAATATTGAAGATCAGTGTAAAGTAAACAACTGCCTTGTAATTACCGTGAATAATGTCAAGACCATTCCCTTGCAGTAATACAAATCAGCGCTCACACCACAAGCCCTGCAAACAAATTTATCGGCTGGGTTTCTCTCCTTTGGCAAGACCCTTTGCACTATCACACGTGAGCTGAATTAGTACCCTTGGGATGGCAGGAAACACTTTTTCCTCCAAGAATTTCTGTGAGCAGGGAGGCTCCAGTCGTGTGGCTGACCCTGCCAAGCCCTGGGCACAAGGAACAGTTTTCCTCATCTCCTTCATCTGCAGCTTGGATGAAGGCTGGGGCATGCAATTGCAGGATTTTCATGCCACTTATTTTTTTCTTTTTGTCTGTGGAAAGAAGTTATTTGGGATCTTGCTTCTGTAACTTCAGGGTTCCCATGTGCCCTTCCTTATTGGCCATCAGCATGGCTGCAGGAGCCACTCAAGATGGAGTTGTCGGAGATGGTCTCCTTCAGTGACACAGAGCAAGATTATTTTTTCTTAAGTGAAGGCCTGTCATATAAAGTGAGTCTTAGCCTCTGAGTTTCTTTGTGTTTTAGAATCATAGAATGGTTTCTGTTGGAAGGCACATTAAAGATCACCTAGTTCCAGCCCCTCTGCCATGGTCAGGGACATTTTTCGCTAAATTAGGTTGCTCAAAACCCCATCCAGTCTGGCTTTGAACACTTCCTGGGATGTGTGGGTAACCTGTTCCACTCTCTCACCACCTTCACAGTGAAGAACTACTTCTTATAGCTAATTAGATCTCCCCTCATACAGTTTAAAACAGTTACCCCTCATCCTGTTACTACGTTCCCTGATAAAAGAGCACCATCTTATCTCCCCTGTAGGCCCCTTAAGACACTGGAAGGCTGCTATAAGGTCTCCCCAGAGCCTTCTCTTCTCCAGGCTGAACAACCCCAACTCTCTCAGCCTGTCTTCATAGGAGAGGTGCTCCAGCCCTTTGAGCATCTTTGTGGCCTTATCCACTGACTTCTCCATCCATCAAATTCATGTCTCTCTAATTTAGAGACAAGGGTGTTGTGCAGGACAGTGTCAGGTGCTTTGCACAAATCCAGGTAGATGATGTCAGTTGCTCTTCCCTTATCCACCAATGCTGTACTGCTGACATAAAAGGGTTTGACTGGCTTTTTAATGTCTTGGGATGCATATCGTTATTTGCAAATTTCACTGGGAAATGACTAAGGGCCTCCATATACATCTGCTCTCTAAAATCAGCAACACTTTTGAGCCATCACTGCCTCCATCCCAACTGCAACTCACCTGTCCTGTAGTGGTTAAATACAACCAGGAATTAAAATACTGGGTTTGGGGATTTTTATTTTGCATTGATTTTGGTAAGGTTTGTTTTTGTTTTGTTTTAATTCTCATTGTGAAACACTTAGATTTTGTGTTTTTCTGTCTTTGAATTCAAACTAATGCTAAGGGATCATTTGGTGAATGCTACTAAATATTTGTTGAGGATAGGAATCTCCAGCACTGCTTCAGCTGAAAGATTTTCTTCTATGCACTCCTGACTGAGATTTTTCCTCTCCCTTTGTAAAAATCAGATTTTCGTGCTGTTGTTTCATGAGACTTGAAGGTTTTGCACCCCTGGGGCCATTGCGTAGGTGCTGGGAGCTCTGGTCTACTGGTGAACTTGCCATCCTTAGAGGTTATTAATACTTTCTTCATTAGCAATTTAACATTGCAAAATGAAAACTGCTTACGTCAGCCATGGACTTGCTGAAGATAAGTTCATGTAAATCATCACGGCGTGATGATGACCAGGTACCAGATATCTGCCCCCCCCCCAGCAGTTGCAGGTTGTCCAACTTTTTATCAGCCAGGTTTATAAATTCCTAAGTAGTGGTAATGTCCTTCTTCAAGGACAAAATGTCCAAAATCTCCAAAATGTTCTTCTTCATAAAGTATTGGGGTGTTTCTTTGCTTTGTCAACCAGCACCCTCCCCTGATCTGTGTGTCTGTAGAAGTGCTAATGTGTCAACTCATATACAGAGGGCCACAGCTTTAGATAAAACTGTTTAACTGCCCTTAAGCTGCTGGCCTCACCCTTTGGGGGAATTGCCCTTTCAGCTTCCTCTGGTCTGCGTGGGCTCACCAAAATCTGTTAGCAGAAACCCAGGGTAGGGTTCATGAGGTCAGGAGTAGGGGCCCATACTCACAGCTGAACATCTGGCACAACCTCTGGTGCCAGCTGTGCCAGCTCCTTCCACTGGCTGAGCCTTAAGGGGCCAGCACCGCCAACAGCTGTGGGAGCTCAGAGGGGAGCAAGAGGAGGTAAACACCTTGCTGATATAAAGCAGAGTGATTGGGGCGAGTCTTCGTGGGACCATATCTGTGGGTATCATAGGTCAGTGCAAGCAAGCTGTTCCATTTCTCTGCTGGGGCATTTGATGTGATAGTTCTCATGTAGTGCAACATCCACAACACTGCTGTGAGCACCCACCCCTTTCAGCAGGGGCGTTTAATGAAGTTGGAGAACACTAGTCACTTAGGATGAGCAGAGAGACTAAGACACCCTTTTGCTTGGGAACCATAGAAAAGTTACTGTCTAGTGCTGTGCAAGCTGAGAACTGTGTAAACAGAACAGATAAATTATCCCTAAATTACAAATGGGCTCAGAAGTAGAGCTACAGCCAATCTTTGCATTAGATGGGAACAGCTGCATACACCATAGCCTCCAAATTTCCATAGAAACTTGGATCAGCCATAGATTATCTTCATTTTGTAAATGTTTTAATTATTATGCTATAATATTGTTCTGTAGGGATTGCAACACTAAAGCCAAGGCTCCATGGAAGCCACATTTTAAAAGCAGTTTCCCTAGACCGTATTTTAAGAAAAGCAAAGCTGGTTTAGGATTAAGACTTATGGTTTTTGATAGATTTGGGTTTTTTTTTTTCCATGCTACTGCATGCACTCTTTTAAATAAATAAACTCCCACTGAGCTTGCTACTCCAGTGGGACTGGATTGAACTTCCCAGGCATGCATGAATTATAAAGTCAGATATATGTTCCCGTGGAGAGAAGAATTACTTGCAGAAACTATCTACTGATGCACGTAGCCTGCCTCAGTCATTTGAAAATAAAACCCCGGGTGCGTGCGAGTGCAGAGAGCCGATGCCGCACCCTGACGGGTGCATTGCTCCATGCAGACAAGTTGCTCCCCGGGTGTTGCAACGCCTCTGCGTTGTGGCCAAGGAGATGGCCCTGCAGATTGCAAAAGGACTTGACAGGATGTGGCTTCTGCGTGTACAGCAGCACTGGTGTTTACAACATCAGGTACCGAAGTGGAAGCGGAGTCCGGCAGGCGGCCCTGGGAGATCTGGTTAGATCAAAGGCTTTCCCACGGTGAGGGCTTCCCAGTGTGGTGGCAACGTGCCTCGTACAGCAGCAATGAGGGTGTCACCGCACCAGTGATGTCCCCTGGGGTCCCTGCATGCCCCAGTGCAGCTGGGCTGGAGAGCTCTTCCTCAGCTTTAGCTTTTGGGAAAGCAGCCTGAGGATCCAAGCTGCAGGAGCCATAAAGTGTATACGGGTTGTCCCAGCATGGTGCAGACACGGGTGTCAAGCTGCACCATGTAGTTGGGAGCTGGTCTGCAGCCAGCCCTGCCTGCGGAGAGGGGTCGCAGGGCTGGTGGGTCCATCAGTGAGCACTGCCACCCAGCACTGCCCCACTCCTGCTTTGCCCCTGCCAGGCATCTTTCCCTGCCCTTTCTCTGCCTGTCTCGAAGGGATGAGGGGTTCTAAGGGTCAAACCTATCCCTGTGCTCAGTGTCCCTTAAATAATGTATCTGCTGGGGACAGTCAGGCAAGTTGCTCAGATGAGGTGAAGCATTATTTTTTCCCTTGCAGTGGAAAACTTGCTTCCTTTTCCCTGCAGGGTAGATGGACAAGGGGGAGCTGAGAGACAAACCCCAAACCTGTTGCTCCTTACAGGCGTTGGTCCAGCCATGATTCTGTGATTTTTATGCGCTTTATAAATATACATATATATTTTTATATTTTATATTTTATATAATATATATTTTTATGCTCTGTTTTGCTGTCCTGCATCATAAGGAGCAGAGACACCGGTGGATGGGGACGGTGCAGCCGAACAGTCGCACCAATGTTCCCTCAAGGCGTAAGTCAACAGCAGATATTTGCCCAAGCCCAGCAAACCGTGAATCAGAATACAGCTTGTAACAAACCAGAAATCCTCCTAGCCCGTGCTTTGCTAGTCATCAGTTGAGGCAGAGTGATGAAATACTTGGCCCTTCTTGCCCTGATAAGCACTTTATTTTTAGACTACCTTTTAGCATCGCTTCGGCAGCTGGTCCGGCAGGCTGGCCTGTCGCCACCAGCTCCTGATGCCCTCACAGACCCTGCTGTTGGTGCATGCTGGGCTCTTGCTGAGCCCTTCCAGCTCCTAATTTACACCTCAGGACAATGTGTCACTTCCAAAGGTTTGCTTCGCCACACCTTATTCTCCCTCTTACCTTTTGCTGCCGTCCCAGATCACACCATAACTTTTTGCAGAAGCGGTTTTCTGGTCAGCTCAGCAAAAAGCATCCTAAGTCTTCACACTTCTCCAATTCCTCCCAGCAAACTGATTATTTTAGGGGCACTTCAGGGTAATTTGTTAAGACAAGAAGACGCCTGGCAGGATATTGTTCTGCGCAGAGGCAGCCGCATGTGCGACGCCCTCCGGCTCTGCCTGCGGTGACAGAAACCAGCCGGCTGCGTGTGCCTCGCTGACAGGGCTCCGGATGCATGCTTAGGTGTCTGCTCCCGGTATCCCAGGCGATCCCAGTGTGGCCCAACCAGAGCCTGTGACAATGTATGGGGACCATTCCTGAAATCTGCTGCCAGCGTGAGCGGCTGCATGTCCCCAGCTGCTTCAGCTTCGGATGCTTTAGGGCTTTTCTGGCAGCAGTGTGATAACGGCACCAGGGGTGGGGAACTTCTGGACAGGTGCTTTTCCTGCTTGGAAGTGCTAATGTGTTGAGAAATTAATTCTTTTGTGGAAATGCTTTGAATTGGACAAAGTTTCATTTAAATAGAAAAACTGGTAACAAGCAAGTGAAATTTTAGTTTCCATTTTGGAATGTTTTGGTTCAAGGTCTTTCAGCCCTATAGAAAAGGGTAATAACTTCGTAGGCCTGCATCAGATTTCGTAGAAACCAGACACTTTGGGCTACCTGAAGTTACGCAATTTTGGAATTGCAATCTATTTTTTAATCCAAATTTATTACCTGCTTCAGAGTGGAAAACAAATTCCAAATTTGCAGAATTTTCCCCTAAAAGAAAGAACCCCACCCTGGCTCCCTCCCAGCTCTCTTTCTGAATGAAATACGTAGCTCAGTTCCCTGCAAAACCACAGAGCAACCATGACCAGGATGGTCCCTTTCACCCTATGTCTCAGGCTTCTGGATTTCTATGCAGGATTTCTTAGACATGTCAGGTTGACTGACCATGATGCTGGGCAGATGCTTTGCACCAGGGCAATAAGTTGGACTTTTGCAGGATGTGGCAGGTTTCCTGCACCTGCCTTTACCCGCTGTGCAGCCTGTTTCCATCTCCTGGCCTTTCCCAATGGCGTGGCAGTCCCCGTGCATGTGCTTTCCCCGTGATTTCTGCTGGCACTTCAGGGCCTTTCCAGGTCTATGCCTACTTGTGGAAATCCCTCAGCAGCAGAGGAGGACCTCAAAGTCCACCCAGACAAACTTCCCCAGCAGGAAAAAAAAGGTGTTTCTCTGGGGTGATACCCTAATGATGGTCAGCTGCAGCATCTTCATTAAGCATGGGGGAGGACAGCAATTCTACCTAGTAAAAGAACACTCGGGTTTTCTCCCAAGAGCCTTTCCCTCTACCCCTACTCTATCTGGTCTTCCTCCACCCTCCTCTTCAGTGTAAGAGACTGCAAAGCTGCTTGTGGTAGGGCTCTCAGCCACCTCGCTGTACACCATGCACATTGGGAATCACGCTCATAATACTAGTGATTATTATTTTGGTAGCATCTAGAGGGCTCAGGCATTGTGGCTGGTGTTTTGCAGGCACGTAGGAAAATGTCTTTCCCTATGGATGTGTAATTGGTGGCAAGACCCAACAAGCGGGAGGCAAAATTAGAAGGAAAGGTTTGGCGCTACGGACGAGCGGGCAAACCGACCACCTCTGCTCACCCTTTGAAGCATTGGGTAAGGTTGATAAATTGAAATGCACTGCATAAAAAGTCATTACATGTTTTAAAATTTTAGGCTTCCTACAGCTTTTATTTATTTCTTTTTCTCAGCCATACAATTTTGAAAGGCTTTGAAGTCCTGTTTTCTGATGTCACTTGGACAACCAAACTTTCAAGGAGATGGGAACTCCTGGATCCCTTTGCAGCACGTTGTTTCTTCCTTCATCTAAAGATTCTTGAATACTGCATCTGGGATCAAATATTTTTGAGTTAAGACAGGCGTGAGGGGAGCAAAATGGGTGTGATGCGCTTAAAAAAACCCCAAAACTTTACCTAAAATTGCAAATTTATATGGCATTTATGACTTTTTTCAAAGGCGATGCTGCTCAGTATTTTATATACCAGTAAAATGTGAGTTTATGTGGTGATGAGTTCTGTGCTTTAGGTGTGCTAACAAAGCATTTCAGCCTAGATAGGCCTCCACTGAGTTTATGTGTTTATAGCTATTTTGGGGAGGGGGAAATAGCCAGTTTTAGCTGTTTGTGAATCTCAAAGGGTGTTGTTCATTGACACAGTGTATGCAATCAGCCACAACGCTGCGTCCCTGCAATTGGTGCTGTTCTGCAATGCCAGTGTGCCAGAAATCCCCATCAGTATCCAGGAGGGATTACCCCACGCTGCCCTGCAGCTGAACAAGAGACAAGGTATTTTCTAAGCATGATCTGTAACGCTCTTAGGAAGATCTGCCTTTACGCATGGACAGGCAACTCCTCTCCTCCCCCCCAGAATATCTATGGAAAAATCACAGGAACGTTCAGGGTTTGTTTTGGATGGCTGTTTTCTAGGAAGCCTTAACGTGGCCTTTTTTGACAAGGTGAGAGGCTCATGCACATCCTCTTCAAGTACCGATGTCTGAAATCATCTTGCTGGTCAAAGATGCAATGCTGTAAAATTGCAGGAAGTGGAAATGAGTTGATCTCAGTAGGTGGTATTTTTCATGCATCTAAAAGTATGACACGAGAGATTTGCAGAGCTGTAATCCTTGAAGAGCTTGACTGCTCCTGTTAAGAGGAAATAAATAAGATTTTTTTTACTCTGTTTTTACTACTGATAAAGTGCTGGTGTCCCCCAAGGACAGCAAACAGAGGGAGGAGCACTTGAAAATTTGGCTTCAGTAAATTGTTCCTTAAATTCAGTGACTCATACTTTTCTTTTGGTACATGTGTGTGTATAAACTCCAGTCCAGTCAGAAAAATATCCTTTGGTCATTTATAAGAGCTATTAATGGTTTCCTAAGAATGAATTCCTCCTAAAAGATACCACCTGCATTCCTTTGGAAGCTGCCCTCCCACAGGCTCTCTTTTGCCTTGCTGCACTAAAAATAGTGCTCAGAGCTTTGTTACGACAGCTCCCTGTTGCAATTTTTATGGCTAGGTAGGTGAAGTCACTTTAATTCACCCAGCTCATTTCACTTAAATTTGCATGATAATGTTGTTAATTATCCATGTATTTCAAACCAAATAATGATTTCACAAAAAGATAAGACAGGGTCCTGTTTTTCTTTCCATATAATTTAAAAATGTGCATAGAGTTTGCATAATTAAAATGTATTTTCTCTGGAATGGAGATTCTTATCTATTGCAGGTTGAATTGCAAGCTCATCTGTAGGCTAGGATGCTATCCTCCAGTCATGATCTGCTGACTGGGATGCTTATCCTCCAACCCATCTGGCATGCACAGTCCAGCAGACCTGACTGGCCATAGTTTGCTGCCATGCCAGTGCCAACTGAAGGAAGCTGCTGGGAATGTGACTCTAAACCAGGCTAATAGTCACTGCAAAAGACTGTGCCAAACGAGCTGCTGTCTGGCTCCTCTGTGGCTTTGCTGGAGGGTGGCAGCAGTGGCTGGGAAGGACAGTGACTCACCACCCAGTAAGCAGACACCTTCGCTTATCTCTGCACAGATAAGCGAAGGGCACTTCCTTGCAGGATGCCATCATTGGCAGATTCATTCAGTCTTGGTGGCACATTTAGCCCTTGACCCTTTCCTGTTGTCTGTGCAGGTGCAGAAATTTGGGGCAGGCCGGAGCTCCTGGGCAGGAGTGAATGCACTTGATGGGGACAGGGAGGACAGCACCAGGTATCCCACAGATGCTGTGGATGTGAAGCTGTTGCAGAGCCCCAAAGCCTTGCCTGGCCCAAAGAAATAATAACTACAGGGGAAAAAAGGTATTTTCCCACCCACCTTTCCTTGCATCCCCTTTTCAATTCATAAGCCCAGTTCTTCAGAAAACACAAGGTGCTCTGTCTCTTCTGGGTGAGAAAAGAAGTACCTTATTTTCCCATTTTAAAAATGACCTTGTGGAAATGAGGTTGTTCCCCTGCTTTTCTGTTGTCCCTTCTCCAAAAAACAAACATGGTGGCCAAGGACAGAGTGCTCCTGGTGCAGGTGCAGGAGCAAGAGGGTGCCTGGTCTGATTGCTAGGTAGACAGTTAATGAGATTATGGCATTGGGAAACTGAAACTACAGCCTTTGAAAGGGAAATGATCATCTCTGCTGCTCCCTTCACACTGTTGACTTTGCTTTGCATGAATGGTAACTGGGCTGGCATGTGTTTAGGTAAAAAAATGTCTCTTGGTCCTTTGAGATAAGGAAACTCGTTTGGTGTTAAAAGGAGGTTGTGAGGGGGTTTGAGAGGCATCATCCCCAGGAGAGGGAAAGGCTGCTCCTGTCGGGACCTGAGCAGTGCCCAGCACCCCCGACATATCTGAGACACATGAAGCTCCATGTCTGCTAGTACTTGAACCAATGTTAATTAAAGCATTTTAATGAGGATGTTTTGAGAACTGCACATTAGTCTGTGCAAGCCCTTCGTGAAATATTAAACATCTCTGCCCTTTCAGCAGCATCCTCCTCCCCAGAAGGTCCTCCTGCAAATGGGGTTTGACACTTCTGATAATCTCAGAACTAAAGAAATGCAGAGAAATAATCTTCTACAAAAATCTTGATGTGATCTTTGATGTTGAAGTCAAAGGAGCACATGCCAGAAAATATTTTGTTCTCTTCAGTTCATCCTCTGGTTGTGTTTGTTGTTATTTTCCTGTCAGGCATGACAACAAGCAGCTGATTAACTCATTAGCCAAGAGAATCAAAGCACAGGGTGAGAGCACAAAATCTGCTCCTGCATCCTCCAGCCACTCCTCACAGCTCAGTGGTTTCTGCAAGGCCTATCTGAGGTACAAAAAGTCATCTCAGACACTCATGGACAAAAATGCACCCTGTCTTTCTTGAGTCCTGTCCCTGCACTCAGGGACTATGGCTGTGCCAGAGCATCTTAGCCTCTGTTCAAAGGGACAACCCAAGCTCCAGCCCTTGTGTTCATCATTCAACAGGCAGAGGTAGCCCCACAGCATGGCCTTCCCCTGAAGGACACCCCATACCCTATGCCAGGAGCTCTCCAGGGCTGCATTGCCTAGTGGGTCCCCTATGGAGAATTACAGCCATGGGACAGTGAGGGAAAGTGCCGTATGGTGATGCTTCAGGTTGAGAGGCCAAATACCACTTGATGAGTAGGTGATGGAGGGAGCACTCATGCAGTTTTTCAAAGCTGCTCCTACCTATCCAGCTTGCTGGAGTTGCAGGAGCGTCTCATAATGTTGAGTTTCTCTTGCAGGTTCAGGTCATGTGGAGTTACACTCAAGGTCTGGTGAAGGTAGTTTTCAAGGTAGTGAAGGTAGCTGCTGCTTTGGGTTGAAGGCCACCAAGGTGTTCTCCCCTGTGTGCTCTGCCATGGTGTGCCTATTGCTCAGCCTTGAAAAGCAACACTCCAGATCTCACTGGAGGAGAGTGATCTGTCTGTCATCTGTATATACCTGTAGCCCTTCAGAAGCAAAGGATTAGCAAATTGTTTGTTGTGCTTATGGCAAAATCTTGCAGACCCAACGTGAGAACCCATTTATGCAAGACCTACAGCTGTGGCACAGTGTGCAAGCCCATGGCTTCCCAGGAGTGCTCCTGCACAGCAGACACCAAAGAGATCGCTGGCAGATACCCATCAGGTACCAAACATGTCTCTTGTTTTCCACCTTCTCTTACTCCTACACCAAGGTCATGGCCTCCTGCCCTGTCTCCCCTCCTCACCTCCAACATAGACCTCCCTTTATACCCCATCAGCTTCTGCCTCTTCCTGGCTTGCACCACTTGACCTACTGCCTTGGCCCAGGATGTGTGGAGCCCAACAAGACCTAATCAGACTAGGGGGTCTCACCATGCTTGGCCAAAGCTTCTTCCTTTGGCTTTAGCAGCCTGTTGTTCCTCTGACTTCCTTGAACACCTCTTCTAATGGGAATCATTGCAGCCCAGCAAAGCTTGAATGCAACCCATCACCACCTTGCAGCTACGCACGCAGCAGCCTCCTGAGCTGAAGAATAGTCAGTATTTATTTGCCATATTGGGTTCAGGTCCATTATGCACAGCACTGTCACAAAGGGGAAGGACCAGATTTCGTACCTCCTTGTTTTTCTCCTTGAGCAAAGATCTTTGTGAAGAGGTTGCTTGTGCTGGCAGCACTGGGGGATTGAAGCTGTTTCTGGAGAACTCATCAGGAAGGCTGATGTGTTGGTAGCATAACCAATGGCAAAATGAAGGAAAGGAGCCTGGCAGGATTGAAGTGTTTTTACATCCCTGAATCTCTGGAGTCCCAGCCCTGGCAGAAGTGCTGCTGCTGAGCTCCTGGTTCTGCAGTGATCCCCTCTCTGCTGCAGCCCAACTGGCCTCTGGTTCGTTTCACACTGAGTGAAAAATCAGACACTGAGGCCCTTTGTTTTTGCCGATCTGCAACACAAACAGGCCTCTTTGCAAAGATCAGTGTACATTGCGCACCCGCCCCAGGCTTTGTGAGCACCTCTCCTGATATGGTGCTCCATGGCAGGAGACGTAAGGAGACATAATCCCAAATGTGAGGAGATGGTTATATTTTTTTCCCTTTACGTAAGGAGCCGCTGCAGTGCTCCTGGGGAACAGATATCCAACAGCAAGCTGCAGGCAGTATGAGATGACAGATACATGTTTAAATAACGTCTTTATTCCAGTTCAGCTGAAAAAATAATCATTGAATTTGGGTCTTAAGCCAAGAAGTACCTTTGTTTCTGAATGCTCATTGATTAAAACATTTTGTGCCTTCAGCTGGGTTCTAATAAAGACACTACACTACCCTTCACACAGATTATAAAATAATAACTTTCTTTGGGTGGAGAGAAGAATTTGGAGAGTGACCTTAATGTTTCTTGAGATTTGAAGAATTTCACCCAGCCTAGAGAAACTCCTACTTCCAATCTCAGGGATTTCTGCTAGAACAGGAAGTTTCTCTTGCATTGTTATCCAGTGAAATGAGCTCTGGATTATATTTAGCTCCATTCATTCAGCACAATGAAAAGTAAGACTCTGGCCAATTTCCTTAAGCAAGTTTATTAATAAGCGCTAGTTAGTTGGTGGCTGGTCATTTTTAGGTGGCTGGGGAAGATGATGATACATGCAGCACCCTCCCTCCCTCTTCTGAACAAGGCTCCCAGTGAATCTGCCCACTCAAAGGACTTTATAGCCTTTACTGGGTACCTTTGCAAGCCTGGCAGCCTAAACATTGTCCCAGGTACAGCCTCCACCCCTGCCCTGGTCGCTCATTCTTGCTGGCCCATGGTTCATTGGAGCTGCAAACAAACCATCAAGGGAAGTTTAGGAGCTTTTCAACTATGGCTAAACAATCTTTCAGGGGATCCTAATTATGGGGTCAAGGCAGCTCTGTGTAAAACCACTAATGCTGGAGCTGCTGAGCTGGAGGAAGTCCCACTCACTGCAGATACTGTGTTAACAGCAAAGGTTCCCAGCATATGGGAGCATGTGTTGAAGTCACATGAAAGCCAGGAGCTCGGGTCAGTGAGGGCAGCTGTAGTCTGGGTATAAATCCTGGCTTCATCCATTGCTTTCTGTGTACATAAAGACAAATCACTTGGGGTGTGTCTGTGCTGAGGGCTAGAAAAGAGACTTAAGGTGGTTTTATGCATGACAAATTTCATGACCAATAAGTTTTCATCCATTTTGCTGGCCATCACTTGGTCTCAAAGTATTTGGAGTGTGTTTAGGATGTGCCAAGCTCAAAATATCTTCTGCCTGTGCCCAACGACTGTAACCTGAAGTTTGGGCTTGCCCTACAGGAGTAAGCTCCCCACCACCCACCTCCATTTGTAGTCATCAAGGGGAGAGATCTGGAGCTGAGTGTTTCTGCAACACTTGCAGCAGTGGGATGTACTTCCCTTGAGGCCCCAAGCAAAATTCAGGCAATATGATGTCTTGGCTTTGCTTGGACAGGAAAAACTAGTTGCTTTCCTCCCACTGGGAGCAATGGTGGGGAAGGGAGTGGAGGTGATCTCCTCTGCGGTTCTGCAAAAACAAAGTACAGCAATATGTGGATGTCCTCTCCCCATCTAGAAGCTATGGTAGGATGCCTTTACAGGCTATGGGCGCAAGGGAAGAAAGAAGCAAGAAGGGAAGCAATATGTGGCAACCACAAACTATCACAGCTGGGGGGGGAGATTTAGAGGAAGGAGTAATGTTAGTCTAAACTTCAGACAAACTGTAGATGTCCACGTACAAGAAAAAAAATATCATCTGATACTCTGGAAACCAAGCACCAGTCCTGAGAAGGTGCTGGTCAGCACAGTCATGGGTCCTTTACTGGAACAGCTGGAGCAGTTGTTCTCTCAGTGCCCACCTTGCCTCCCTTGGTGCCCAGCATGTCAGCAATCACAGCACTGAGACTTCCCAAAGCTCATCAGTTTGCACCTTTCAGCCTGCAAACTCAGACAGTGCTGCAAGGCACATGTTTCAGCCTGATCTGGAAGATCTCAGCCAAAAGAACTGCAAAATGGACTTTTTTAAGGACAGCTGAGGCTGTGTGCTGTCAGAGCATGGCATCTTCAAAAGAGGCGTAAAGGAGGTAGATAAAGCCACCTAATCCGGCCAAACATGTTATAAAAGCAAGTCATAAAAGTAATAAAATATTAAGCCACAGCATTTCTTCAAATTTTAGCATTTTTGATGTATGTGTATGTTTGGCACTGCTCTGTTATTCCTGCCAAGCACTCAATTAGCACTTGAGTTAATAAGATGTTTTAATGACTGTTAAATTAAACAACAACTCTGACACTGCTTTCCAGTGTTTTCCAAGGGAAAGATTCTTTCAGCCCAATTCCTGTGTTATCATTGTCACTAATTATTTGTGTTTATTCTCTTTACTACACTCATTTGATTTCATTAGAAATTAGATCCAGTGATAGGGGATGTAATTTGCTATTTTTCTCTAATGTGCTGAATAGATGAGGATTAGAGCTCCACAGCTATGAGAAAATGACTCCTCATAAGCATTTGTTCAAACAGAAATCACAGAGGCTTTCTGACGACTGTCATACCCACTTTGATTTGCTCTTCATCAGTGCTTTTGCAAGTTTGTTCACAGAAAGTTTTGCCAAAATTAAAGTACTGTCAGAGAGGTGAGAACATGTAGTAGCCCAGGATTACCTGTGAAAACATTTGGACTGTCCTGTGCCACAGCTGTTTTTTTTCTGGTGGTCTGACAGTGATCCAGGCAGGGAAAACACAATATTTTGGGGCTTAGCTCATCAGTCACTCAAAACAGCTAGTGTACTATAAATAGAAGGAAAACATCAAGTAAGAGCAGTGTGCAATATATCCCCAAAACCAGAGATTTAGAATTGTTTCATCATGAAAACTTAAAAGGACAAAAGAAAACACATGATCTGTGAGCAGTTCACAGCTCTGTCCTGGTTGAGGATGACAGTCTCCCACCCAGGCTGGGAGTGGGGTTGGTGCGTGATAGGGTTGTTGAAGGTCTCAGTCTGAGATATCTCCTTGGCTACATCCAAGCTGATGCTTCTGCTGCAAGTGGAATAGCCTAGGGCTGGAGCTGTGCTGAGAGAAATGAAAAGCTTTCACAAAATTATGTCATTTGCTGAATGTGCCAGCCTGTCGTGTAATAATAGCTAAAACTTTCTGTAATTAAAACAAGTAGCTAGTTATGGTGTCTGACTATGATCAAAGCTCTTTTGTCTGCTTTGACAGTTGGCACATGTGAAAGATTTTGGCTTACATGGAAAATACTGTTGTGGTTTTTCTCCTGGTTTTAAATGGCAAGAAACATACATCTTGGATTATCCCTCAACTGAAAGAAAACAGTAACGGGAAATTGAGATCCAGAATGTGCATGATGTAAAATGTCTACAATTTCTGGCAGAAGCAGCTCCTCTACCCAGCCATCGTGCCTTCAGAGCGATTGACCTGTCCCTGCAATGCAAATGGGTTTATTGGGTCATTTTATATTTCTGCAGAGATGGGAATGCAGTTCTTGAGAACGTTCCCAAATGTCTCACACAGCCTTTTTAAAATAAGAATTGCTTTTGCATAACAAATATTTGTCTGAATTGTGACAAACCGACTGTCTCCCATCAGAGGATTTTCTTTTATTACTTGGATTGTAATTGTTTTGAGACATTTTATGGATAAAAGCTACCTTTCTGTTCACAAGAGAAACCCACATTATTTTTTCCATATTCATGTCTGGTATTATAAAATAAAGGGTTTGGTTAGTAAATATAATCCGCTTTTGCCCTCAAATTCCTCTTCATCTCGAGAAAAGCCTGAACTAATCCAGAATTCCTTTTGCATCTCTGAAAACATCTACTTCCGCTTAGAAGTCTCTGGAAGAAGAAATTTGAAGTTTTACAAAAAAACCAGATGTGAACTGATTGGCTGAGGAACATCAGCCAATAATACGGTTTTAAACATTATATTAGGTAAGGAAACATCATCTGAGAGAAATGGCCTGCAAAGTGCATTGCTGAGCATTGGGACTTTTCTATCCCTTCTCCTGAGGTTCTGAGGTACATTGTGTGTGTAAAGATTTGCTTCTTTCACATCATGTGTGCAATAATGTCTTTTTGTGTTTCCTGTAATTACAAATTATACCACATGAACTCAGTCATCACAAGGTGACTATTCCCCCAAATTCAGCTATGTTTGATGTGGGTCGTCTTCTTATCTTGGTCATGGCCAGCACAGTGGGTTCTACCTTCAAGTGTCAGTCTGTATGCAAGTGTGCCTCCACCCTGTCACTTCTGACCAGAGATTTTTCTACCTTTACAGCTTATGAGAGATGACAGGAAATCTTTATTCCTCCTTATTTGGATAGCTGGCTAATGAACAGATCTTCAGTCATTTTGGGCCACCTCTGCTTCAGAGGGCAGGACTTCACTATAAATGGTCAGATTCTACCTCTTTGGTCTGTGTGGTCCTTGGAGCAACTCCTACTCCATGGCCGGTGTTTTTGGAGCTGGAGTAGACTGCAGAATATATAGGACCCACTCATCCCTGAAGGCTTAGCCAACAGTTACTGCCAAATTCTGCTGACCTCTGTGAGAATCTTCAGCATCTTGTATCTTGGTAATGTCCCGTATCAGACTGCGTCTTCTCCACTTGCAATCTTGGTTCCATATTGTACTGTTTACAAAATGACCCATCCTTATCTCCTCTCGGGTGTGCAACAATTGTTCTACTGGTGTATGAGGAGGAGACGCTTCCCAAGCATAGAGACAGCCACCCACAGAGCTTGTATGGTGTGCTTGCGTGGGCATTTCAGTAGCACAAGATCTTTGGTCATTACAGAAATAAACCTTCAGCTCAAACACGATGAACCACAGCACCATGCAGGCTGCAGGTAAAGGTGTCATTAACATATCCAGGGACGTTGCCTCCAGGTGACAACAGACAGTATTACCATCATGTGCAATACCAGTAAGAAATGTGCTGTGACATTCCCCTGTTCCTGGCACGAAGCTGTTGACCTATGGAGCTTTCCTATTAGATTTATTTACCCACAGCTCACCTTCAGCAAATACTTTTAACTGACAACCTGACTGATCAGCCTCTCATGGAAGATGAGCACTGGCATCTCATAGACTGGTTTCTAGAGACATTTAAAAGAAACATATTTACTGCTGATATCAATGCAGAAGAGTCAAATATGCTGTCCTCATAAAGGAAAGGTTCAAAGGCTGTTTCTTCTGTTCCTATGATCAGTCTGATTGCCTGATTGTGGTGACCTTGGTCCTATTACTGGGATTTCTATTGCCTATTTCAAAGAGCTCTGTGGGGTGCCACCTCCCTTTGCTGCTCTCCCTGTACAGAGCTCTGGATCCAGGCTTATCCCCAGCTCCTTGTGGCATTCACGCCACATAGCTCTCACTAGTAGGCCATGCCTGCTCGCTCCTCTCTGTAACGGAACATTTCACCAGTAGCAGAAGGGACAAGAAACATTTTCCTGGCACAATACACTTGCCTTCTGGCTGGTGATCTTACATGCTAAAGGTGTAGGACTTGTCTCTGCTGTGGCTCAGTCAGGGTCCATATGCAGCCTCAAATGGCCGAAGCACTGGTGCTTTTACACCCTTCCATCCTGAGATCTCATAAATTATGATGGGTATTATCCCTTTGTCTCTGAGTACAGGTCTCTCACCCAAATCCTCATCATACTGGGTGTTTGTCTACTCAGCACATGAATGCACATGTTGACTGCACACATACCTCTAACCTTACTTACCATAACCAGCCTCTCTTTTTGCATACATAGGCTTCTGTGGAGTTATCTCACGTCCTCAAGGATTCATTCCATTTAATACTAAAACAAAAGAGTTGTGTTACTACTATTGTGGTATGATGTTTCTCCATGTTGTATTGTCTTACACCAGGATATGGTTAAGTAGGAGAAAGATGGAAGCTGTGTTTCAAGCTGGGCATGGGAAAACTAGACCATAATTTGCATGGTTGCACAAGGTACAGCAATCCACTGTGCAGTTTGGCACTTTCTCAAGCTGAGAAACTCCAGAGCAGAAAGGTTCCCTCAGACCCAAAAGATGAAACAAACATTGTTATTTTGCAGCATTTAAATTCTTAGGAGATGTGAGCATTGTGCAGATAGCGTGATGCAAGTCTAGGAAAATTATTTCTTCTGTGAAGGTAACTGGATTTTTTCTATGATATTGCTTCCTATATATTCACTATTATCTCTCCTGCCAGAATGCAGCTTGTATATTTTTTTCATCTGTGTTTCTGTGTGTGTATAAATGCAAACATACATATGTATGTGTTTACATATATGTGCATATACACATGGCCTGGGGGATGTGCCTATGTCTGCACAAATGTCATCTGAATTCTAAACTCTGTTTCTATTAACTTTACCTTTTGGTGCTGGTTATAATGTCTGTTTCACAGCAGAACAATGCATCAAGGACCATCAGCACCATCCTTGGAGCTCTTGGCTTTTCATGGATCTCTTTAAAGATGATACTTGGAAAAAAACAAGCCAACAATAGAAAATCTCCAAAACTGAGAGATATGAAGAGATCAAACTCTACTGCAGAAGAGACATATAGCTGCCCAGAAAGACAAGACTAGAGCCAGAAGACTGAGCAGAAACAGGTGGGCCAGGGACACATCCTGTTTCTTGAAAGACACTGATCAACCTTCAAAGGACTCAAGAAGCAGTAAGTACTCCCAGAAAGGGAAAGGCGTTTGGGTGATTACTGTTTTTCAGAGATGTTTTTATGATTTCTTCAACTTTTTAAGTACAAAGCAAAGACAACTTGAAGTTCCTCTGCAAAACTTTCATGCACATTGATCTGCCACACACATGACTTCCCAGGAGGGTGAAACTGGAAGAATCCAGCTGCTTGAAGGTACATTGGCTCAGGTGGAACTGCTGATAACATCCCCAGCCTGAGTTAGATGGACCTTGTCCTGCTTCCAGGAGGGACAGGGTTAATTCTCCTAGCAGGGCACAGGTATTCCATCCCATGTGAACCATGCCCAGGGGGTAGTGGGGAGCTGGCCGGGGAGGGGTTGGGGATGGTCCCGGTCCCGGGTGCAGTCGGTGAGCGGTCGGCATCGTAATTGTGTTTTTATACTTCTTTATCCGTGTTACTGTTGTTTTGTTGTTCTGTTAAACTGTCCCAACCCACAAGTTTTGCCTTTTTCTTTCAATTTTGCCCTCCTGACTGTGGAGGGCTCAAGAGCGAGTGGCTGCCCTGTGGTTCTTTGTTGCCATCTGAGGCCAAACCACGACAACCTGTAGTAAAGCACCCAGAAAACAAAGGATATCTACATTACTTTTAATCAAAATCAGATCTATAACATTAGGGAAATATGCATTTAAATAAAATCCTAATCTTGAAACCTCAAGATTAAACCCCCATGGCAGACACTAAAGTGAATGCAAGCTAAAACCCCAAGATAATATAATAAACACAAAGGGCTCCTGCAGAGAGGGATCCTGAGGTCCTTTGAAACTGTAAAATGATATAGAGAAGACTAATAATTATCAGTTAGCTGAGAACCGGTGTCTCATCATCTGGAAACCCCTGTAGAGAAAACCGGAGTAGGTTTCCCATATAAAGACAAAGTAATGCTGGTTCTACATTCCGTTCCTTCTGGGCATGAAGAGCTTGAGAATCTTCTGCCAGATTTTTTAGTAAATCCTTTCTCTGCTACACGTGTAGTTCAGTCTATCCCGCTCCTGAGCTGAGCATGGTCCTACTTGCCCGCCCCTTGCAAAATCACTAGGTCCTGAAGATGGTTCAGAGGGCATTAGTTACACTGTAAGGATTTGGGGCTTTTTACAAAAAAAAAAAAAAAAAAAAAATTGATCAAAATGTATACAATCTGCCCAGATAAAATGATGGGTCAATGGCATAAGCATATGTAATGACCTCAGTCATTACAGTACATGCATAAGAATGACATGACCTCAGTAGTAAATGCTAATCAGGTGCTGTGGCTTGTGTTACTTTGGTATAGAAAAAGCAGAGTAAAGAAGCCTGGCCATGTCCTTCCACCTCTGCCTCCCCCAGCCAGCTGTACCGTGGCATTTCTCCAGCCTCTGGCAAAAAACATCTCCAACCCGGACAATGGTGAATATTTTTCAGGTGGTCAGAGAGTGCTGAAGAGACAGGTCAGAAATTCAGCCTGTTATGCTAAATCCAACAAATGGGAAATTGTCTGCATATAAATAAACTTTATGCTTTTCCACTTGAAAGGAAATCCCCTTATCAGCTCAGTCTCAGGTGAAAACAACAACGGACACTGTGAGCCAAGGCAAATGCCCGTGCTGAGAGGCATTGGTGGCCTTCCCTGGCAACTGAATCCATGCCTCCGTGGCCCTTTGAGGAAGGAGTTTTACCATATTGTGTAAAATAAGTTGCCAGACCAAGCTGTTGAAGGGGAAAGTGGAGCATGGAGACAGCACATGGCTGTTTTGCTCAGCAAGATACTGGGAAGTGATGCAAAAGCAGGGAAGGAGATGTGAACTTGGAACAGATTTGTTGGGCCAAATGCCATTTTTTCCCTTTTAAGTAGACTGCAGCCCTGCTGCCACTGAAATCAATGAAAATGTTGCTGTTAAATTTGAAGAAAGTAAGCAACATTAGGCCTTAGCATCAGTGAAAACTTCTCCCCATTGCCTTAATCTTCAGATTGTAATCCTTCATCCACTCTCCTTTACCATGTACTTTCATCTCAAACTTATAGAGTATAGGTCAAACTTATAAAGTCTATACAGCTGAAGACAATGCGGGTATGCATGAGATAAAGCATTTTATTTCATAAAAAACCAAAACCACACAACCAAAACACCCCTGAAGTTCCTTGCTGTAGAAACACAAAGCTGTGTTAAAAACTTTTAAAAAGATGCCACCAAACCAAACAAAGAAATCTCCAAAACCAGTTACAAGGATTACAGGGTGGCACGAAGCCCTGATTAAATGCAGTGCTCAGAAGTTCAGTCCAGCCACATACTGAAGTAGACTGTTCTCCATGTGTTCATCAGGAAGCACAGCAACCCCTTTAAATTATAGTAATCTCCAGGAGAGGCACACTTTTTTCTGTTATCTGTTGGCCAGAAAGGTGGTTTTTATCCCGGAAGAGCAATAGATGTGGCTGATACAGACAGAATTTGGCAACACTCACTAGTGGACTCTATGCAGGTCTCATATAGGGCTTGAAACGTACATTTCATGGACATTACAGCTAGTTTGGTCTCATGAATTTGATATAAGAGCAGAATGTGAGAGCTTGCTCTCCTGGAGCTGTTCTGAACCACTGATCCGCCTCCTTCTCCCCGAGGCTGTGCTCTCCAAGGGCTGGACAAGTGCAGGTGAAGAGCAAGGCTTGCTACTCATACGAATTCCCTCCTTCTCCCCAAGGCTGTGCTCTCCAAGGGCTGGACAAGTGCAGGTGAAGAGCAAGGCTTGCTCATCAGGATGGGTTTTACAAGCAGCCGTCGTGAGTTGTTTTGTCTTTCTGGGGTGACTCACATGTTTCGTAGTGGTCCCAAGGATGCTGCACTGGGCAGAGCAGCCCTGTACCACGACCAACTGAGAAGGGAAGGAGTAAGGACTAAACAAGACTGGAGGGAAAAATGAGCTGACTACATGTCCAAGTTGCCCTTTAGCTGTTGCCTACGGTGGAGTTGCAAGCAGTGTCCACTGAGCAGGAACGCTGCCTTTCCCCAGCAAGCCAATTCCTGGCTCCCCAGGGCACTCCAGTGGGAGAGCGCTGCCTGCCTCAGGCATTGACCTGCCTGCCTCCAGGTAAGAACAAGGCTTGCACAGCATTTTAAGCATCCCTGAGTTGCCAGCCCTCTAGGCTGGCAGAGCAATGCTGGCAGAGCAACGCTCATCCCTAGCCCTCCCAGACAACCAGAATCCATTTTCCTCAGTTGCAGGGGTAGCATCTACAGCACAAATACAAAGAAACAATTTTTCCATTTGGTTTCTGCTGAAACAGCATCGTTTTCCTTATTGCGTGGGGTCGGTTAAAGTTCTCGAGATGTGTTGTTGAGGTTTTCTCCACAAAGGCAGGGGTGTTAACCATAGTGGCATGGCACAGTGCCAGGTCTGCTCACACCACTGGGCTCTCCCCTTGCTCTGGCAGCCGGGACAGGGCAGCCCTGCACTGTTTAAACAGCTGCCTGCCTTCATCTGGGAGGTGGCTGCCCTTCAGTCCTGGGAGAAGAGCTCATCTTCTGGATAGTTTGCATAACAATTAACATTTGTCAGCTGAGATCTGCCTGGTGAAAGATCACTATTTACAAGGAGGTGAGCAGTCAGTCTTTTGGGGCTGGAATGCTTCTTAAACCACTGAAAACTACCAGAGCGGGAGCCAGCCTGAAGGTGGGCTGATTTCACAGGGCAGGTTTAGGAGTTTCTTTTGCATTCAGCTTGGAGGTAGAAAAGTGAAGCTGCCCTGAAAGGGGGGATTCTTTAGCTTTTACAGATTTCATTCGGTTGTTCCAATGAAATAAATGCATCCGCCTTAAACAATTGAAAGAGGTATTTACTGCCTGTGGTTTAACAACTGTACTAAGTCAAAGGGACCAGTCAACTAGAGCCTTATAATTCTTTTCTAAAGAGAGGATGAGAGAAAAGAATGAGACGACAATGCAGTATTTATAATAAAGATGAAATGAGTGGAACTCAATGGCGCCAGCAGCCCCGGAGCTCCTGCTGCTTGGGCTAATGCATTTTGCATTAGCACGTCTGGATATCTGGCACTGGAAGGTCCTGAAAATGTTTTTACAAAATAGCGTCATTCTTACAGCAGCGGCATTTCTTCCAAGCACCACCACTGACTGGTGCAGCTGGGATGGGCAGTCCCTTCAACTGAGTGAATTGCCAGGGTGGTTTCAGGCAACTGAGACCTGCTTTCCACTCAGCTTTTTGCAGCTGGGTTGCTTTTTACTGTGCTCACCTCCCCATGTTTACAGGTGGCTGCACCAAAAGGGCTGATGCCCTCATGGGGCACCTGCTGGAGCAGGGCTGGGCATACCAGAGGGGTATATGGCTTGGCCCGGGAAGGCAGGATCCCTGCCTTCTCAGGTTATGGTGGGGGGCTACTGGGTGAACATACAAACACAAAGTTATAGCTGTAAGTAGATTTGCTCTGCATTGGCTAAATAAATAACATCTGTGTTACAAGGACCCCTAGACCTGTATCCCATACTTCTCCATTACTCCAACAGCTAATCTTATATTTGCCTTGGAAGCAATACAAAATCCTCCAAGGAATTAATACACAGCAACTGCTTGTCACCAGAGCAATTTATTTTTCATTCTTTCCCCCAATAGACTGAAGACATGTCTCTTATTTCTTTCTGAAACCAGGACTTGAAAAACTTTCTGTTGCCACATCTTCCCATAACCCTGTAGAATGCCATTAGCAGGAATGGACAAAGCCCAGCAGCACGCCAGGACAAACTCTGGCACAGGTGGAAAGAGTACCTGGGTGTAGGTGTCATCAGAAGCAGATGGGAAATGGTACCTTCTTTTTAATAACTGATTATAGAAGGGGGAAACTCAGCACTTTGGTGCTTTCTTTTGCTTTTAACATATACAAACGATTTCTTGTCCTAAGAAATTCTTGTTCAGAATCTATTTCAATAATTCTTAAAATATAGACCTTGAATGTTTGGTATTCTTTTTGCCTAAGCCTCTCTTACACAAGCTTATCTCTGTATGGATGCAGCACATGAGTCTGAGGCTGGGAAAGAAAATGGTGCTTGAGGTTGCCAAAATGTGTGGGAACAAGGCAATGAGGAGTGAGGCAGGGAGAACAAAATAAATTGATGAAATTGTCCTGTTAGCTGTATGCTTGAATCCAGCTAAAACCAGGACTTCTTCCTTCCAAAAATAAGGCTGATCTTAGCCTCTGACCCCCAAATGCTAAAGCAGTGGGATGGGGCAGCACGATAGCACGAGCCCTGACACTCTGATCCCAGCCAGCGCTGGACCCTGTGTTCATGGAGAAAAGACTTTTGGCTTGATTTTTCAGCAACCCCTCTTCCTCTCAGTAGGACATGTTGATGCTGAACCCTTTGAAAGATTTTAATGTCTGGACTTCACAGATGGGAAATACTTAGACCCATAAGGTGTGGGCAGGGTTGTTCAGTTATCACAGCACAGCACCCAGAAGCCGTTCAGCAGTGAACCTGCTCATGTACCGAAAGGCAATGGGCATGTTGACTTCACCCAAACCGGAGGGTGAAAAGAAACCAACACCTCTCTATGTTTTAAGATGCTCTGATGGGATGTGTCTTGCTAAAGCCAGGCAGAGACTTTCAGGGAGAAGGACAGCATAACAACAGAAGCATGAGCTATGGAGATAAATTAGCGAAAAGACATTTAAACACCACTCATGGCAATAGCTCAACACCTGGGATATCAAGTCCTGAAAACATGCAGAGCCCACAGGTTGTGACTCCCCATATTTAGGCTGCTGAGACTGGTCAGGATACAGCTGGGATTCAGAGGTGAGGTCCAGACTGAGGCTTTGACTTGACTTGTTGCTAGTTAGATGAGTTCTCCGGGGAAAATGTCTTGTGCTGAGTAACCTCTGTGTCAGGTCTCCAGTACATCCTTAGAGAGTGGATTGGTGTCCAAGCGAAATCTGAAGTATTTAGCAGCACGGATGTTGCTGGCTTCAGGAGGATGTGCTGCTGGCCTTGCTCCACAAGATCCCTGGGGGTGGGCTGAGCTTTAACTGCAAGCTGCTGCAAGTTTTGCTGACTGTTTTGGAGGAAGACTGGACACCCTGGGTCTGCAGAAGGTGAATGTCAGGATAGAGTCGTGCACTTACCCATACAGAAAAAACAAAATGTTGACTCTGAAAGGCAGCTCTCAAGCCAGTTCTGGGCTCTCAGGAAGCAGAAAAGCCCCTTGTGTTCCTGCCATAACATACCTTGGCAAAAGTTCCTAATGGGATGCATTTCAACATTTTTTTCAAGCATCAATGCCTTCTTACCATCTTCACTTTCCATCTCATGCATTGCTACTTCTTGGCCTTCTCTCTAGTGCAGGCAACGGCTCAGAGTCTGAGCTGCCACTCAGGCTGGATGGAAAAACGGCTGTGGAGGGATATGATCTGTGACAGGTAATTCTGATTTATGCCAGTTGGTGCTATCATGCAGGGATTTGAAAACAATGTGTCCCAGTGCAGCCACATGTATTTTGCTGCCTGTTGTTCTGCAAAGCCTGGATGCTTGGTATGTATCCTCCTCCGCCTGGAGCAGAGAGCATCCTGCTATTGCTAAAAGGCATTTTGACAACATACATAAAGTATTATCCTCCCTGCAGGGGATCTCAGCAGCGAAATGGTCAGAGTCACTGGTCCAGGCTGAGTTGATATGGCAAAAGACTGCACTGTGGGAGTTTTAGTTTCCCACCTTTGCTCTTCCTGGTTTACTGGGTGTGATGAGGGCAGCTGGTTTCCCTTTCAGGTAGTGCCTGGAAGCAACAACAGATCTGGGAGTAAAAGGTCTTAGGTGTCACCTGCTGTCCCCTCAGTTTGAAGAACAGTAACTCATTGATTTGGTAAAGAACCAGTCCCAAATAACCTCCTATTATTGAATTGGCCTTAAGGCAGGACAGCATGAAACCCAGTGGCGTGATGGATCTGTCACTGTCCTCCAAAATGACCCATGTGTGTCCCACCAGGGAATGGACATTATGCAGGAAGGGAAATCTCTGAAAGGCAGCTCCCTTGGGACATTTGAGAATCACCCCAGGAAGTGATTTGAAGAAAGCCTAGAAGAGCAGAAGTGGTGGGAAGTCTTCATAGGTGAGATCCTGGGGATGGGGCAAAGGGAGGGGAAAGAAGGGGACAGGAGAGGTGCAAGATGACCCCATGTGGGTGTGCACCCCAGAAGCAGGAGACACACAACAAGGCTACTTGCTGCATGACATGTCTGTCCACCAGAGCAGGGGAGCACCACGCTGACCCTGGGCACTGCCCTGCTGTTGGGGTGTTGACCAATGAAGTGGCTGCTTTGTGCAGCGAGGGCAAGCCAGCAGACCCCACGTCCTCCATTCCGAGTGCGGAGGTAGGGGCTCTGCCCTCCTGATCACGCTGCACGTGATGTGATCTGACCATCAGAGACCACATTCTGTTGCGGGTAGGTGCTGGCTGCAAGGGCAACCTCATCTTAGAGTTTCCCTGCTTTAGGGCACGTCACTTTTACTGGATTTGTCCCTTTTTATGGTGGTTTTTTTTATGGGTTTTGCACAGATTTTCATTGTGATGTGCTTTGCTTATGCAGTCATGTGTAAAAAAACAGTCAGGATACACCACATAAAAACAGGAAAGATCTTTAATCTTAGGGTCATGAGAATGACACTTGACCTAGCAAAGCTACTTGTCCAGTTGCTTTACTTCTAATGTACTTGTTTTTTCTTCAGTACTGACAATGCTTCAAGCCTCTGGATTTCATTGGTGTTTCCAGCTATGAAGTTTTAGACAAGTGATGGATCAAGGTAGGTCTTGAGGGAACTACAGTGAACTAACAAATTATACCACGCCAGAAGAGCTCAGGACTTGCTCTTGTTCTCTCTCCATCCATTTCTTCTCTTGTCTTGAAATAGGTTTGAGTCCCTTAAACAAATCAGTCAGGTTTGGTTCATTGCTTGATTTTCTTCAGCTAGTGAATATTAATTCCCCTACTGGGTGAAATAATTGGAATAATACAAACAGATCCAAATAACAGTTGCAAATTAAACAATGATCTAAGTACTTTATAATGAACAGATCTAGAAAAAAAAGCATTCATTTTAACACCTGAATTCATTGTATAAGCAGAATCAAGAGGCTGAAGACCAGAAGGAATGTTAAAAGTTGCAATTACCCTAAATCTTGGGTCGTGCCATTTGAGTTCTGCCATTGGAAAACTGTTGCACATGTATGATGTATTTTAAAAATGACACTGAGGCCCCTGCAAGAATGCACAATGGATCAGCTTCCCAAAACTACATGGAAAAGCCTGTGATGAGAATAAAACACTGCAGAGCATGGCCACAACGCACAGACATCACTTACCCAAGTCTCCAAACCTGGGCAGAACTTTACAATGAATCCTAGCCTTTGTGAAAGCTTTCCCTTCTAATTTACAGGATGGGATCCCCCTTGCACAGGGTTGCTCACCCCACGCTGGCAGTGGATCCAGCCAGCTCGTGTTTGGCATCAACGAGGAACGGGTATGGGAGAGGAATAACACCTAGACCCCTCACTGCTGCCTCCCAGCTGCCCTGTCGCACCGAGCTCCAAGAACGCCGCTTCGCAGAGTCGGACCACCTGCAGCTTCTCTGAAGTTGCACTGCGGGTGAGGAGCAGAAAACCCTTGTTTCCAACTCCTGTGTTAATCAAAAAACATCTAGGGTTTCGCAGCTATTCATTGCAAACCTACAACCTGTCCCATTGAGTGAGAATGCCTTGCAGTGGGATCGGGTTTTAGCCAGCACCAGGTACACCTATAATCCTCCCTAATCAGTCCCCAATCTCTGCTCGCTGAAAGCACTCCCCAAGGTACTTTTTACCGAAGCTATTTTTAAATGACAGAGTGGTGTTTTGTTTTCTTTTGCTCGGCTGTCAATGGAAGAACTGGCTATGCCGTGTGTCTGCTCTGACAAGAAACTTCCAGTTATTTTTCAGCCCGTTCCAGCTGGGATGGAGGCAGGGCTGGAGAAAGTGCTGGCTGCAGGCAGGGTGAGCCCTCCAGGGAGCAGTGACCCTGCGAACCTCTGCCTGTCGGGGTCCCCCGTGTCCGGATGTGGGAAAAGCCTTCTAGGTTTCTTCTGACTCTGGCGTTGATGCTATTTTGGGCTGTTTTTCACAATTTCGCTTGCTTTATGTTTAGCTGAGCTTCTACTTGCATGAACATTGGGGATTTGGTTTGTTTTGTTTTCCACTTGACTCACACTAAATTTTCAAAAAATTATATTTTTTAGGTTTAGCTTTTGAATGGCCTCAAAGCACGAGCATCTAAAACTTGAAAATTAAAACCCAAAATGTCCAAACAGCATCACTGCACAGACAATACATGTTTTGTCTCATCAAACAGCTTTCCCAAACGGAGACGTTAGCTAGTTCTACCCCCTCCTCTAAGCTCCTGGACATTGCTGCATGTTTGTTCCACAATGGGCTTTACATTTCATTTCTCTCAATAACACATCACAAACTGGCACTAGCCACTTTGAGTCCCTGGGGGTTTTCTTCCGGATGAAGGAAATATAAAATGCCTACCAGAATTTTGCTGATTCCCAACTCCTCCATCCTTAAGCACTGTTGGATGACAATTGTCCCACAGTTTTATACCAAGATTTTCTAGCCTATCAAATTCAGGCATGAATGGCTCACAGTAGATAAAAGCCTACTGAGAAATACGGATTGTCTATGTGTGCACAGCTTTTGAATATAAAACATGCCTAATTAAATCCTGGAAAATTACATTCTCTGGTTTTAAGGCCTCTGTTTGTACAAGGGCCCAAGATTTCTGGTTTTATGCCTCTCAGTAATCTCAGGATTCCTTCCAGCACTTTCTCTTATATATAATACGTAGAGAACTGCCTCCCTACAGAGCTAATCCCATAGACGTCAGCAAGATTGCTGCTCCAGTAGATCAAACACATCTCCATCTAAACGGTGCTGGACCCAGTCTCAGGAGAGGTGTTAGTCTCTGGGCTCAGTCCTGGGAGCTGAATCAGATCTTTACTATCATCTTCTGCCCTGATCCAGCAAACTCCAGCAGCTACAGCAATAGTGAGAACTGCATCCCTGCTTAGCCTGAGCTCTGCCAATTCCCACCAGTTATCAAGGCAGTTTTTTTTCACTGCAGAATCCAGTAGAACTGGATTGAAACCAACACGCTTATTCTCCCATTAGGAATCTGACTGATATTCTAAAATCTCTTAAATTTTCTAGTTTCTAATCCAGAAGCCTTTGATAGACCAGATATGGTTTGACGGGCTAGATTCTAAAGATATGTTGGACCCTAATAATTTCTGCTGCCTTCAGTTAAAATTCCTGAAGCAATATTAACGTAAGCTGTAAAAATATGCCCCTTATTCATCATGGCTTTACGTCAGGAGTTTAGAGCTGTAATCATTAACTAGCCTGCTGCATTATCTATGAGAATTGCTCTGTAATATTTATGAAATGTGACCTTTGTTAATTCAATGTTACAAAGTGTTGGATTCATTCTGTTTGCAAGTGGAACAGATTTCCAAATCGCTCTGCAATTAGTACAGTTTGATCTAACCAGCCTATCTCTGCATGGGGTAGCCTTGTACTGAAACAGCAGGATTGCTGTCAGAAGTGAAATGTATTTTCCATACGGCTGAATGTAAGGCTGTAACACCTGCTTGCACTACATCATCTTTGGCAAAGGTAACTGCTGAATGAACATTCCCAATCAGAGAAAACAGTAACCAGACTTAGAATGATTTTTGTTATGAGAAATATGTCAATTAAAAAAAAAAAAAAGGTACATGGCCAAAAATGTTTGCCATATGTAATATCACAAGGGGAAACCAAAAGGAAATGGGACAATTTCAGCCTGAAATGGGCACTATTAGCCATTCTGCAATAGATACAGATAAAGCGGTTGCATGTGACAACAGAAAGATTGGGGAGCCCAGTGGAGTTGAGATGCTTTGATGGGTGATTCTCCAAGTCACTCCCAAGGCCACCATTGGGGATGGTAAGGTCCCTCCCCACCGAAAAAGATCATTTTCCTGATCCAGCTAACGCTACCATGATTTTCGGACTCTTACAGTCATACAGGACAACCTGTACCACTTCAGTGTTTGTGCTGTTTGTTTGGAGGAACAAAGTTTCACTGGACTGGCATCAAGCAGTGATGCCATGTGGCACCTTTCAGCAGCAGACCAGTAGGAGTGTGCAGCATCCCTTGCATTCATATCAAATTTTTTCATCCCCGCAGCTCTGTGTGGCCGTTGTCAGCACTCCATTTTCAATACAGTGCTCACTCTGACTGGGACTGCCTCACGTGACACACAATGTTGTGAACAAACTGAGCATTTTCTTGTCCCTGTGTCAGTCACCTGAGTTTGTTCACTAGTGATGGGCAAAATCAGAGTTCGGTTTGGTGAGCCAAGCTAAGCTCTGATGAAATCTCTATGTAGAATTGTAAAAAATACCCATTTGGCCCCATGCAGATCTGTTTTATTTTCCTCTAGCGTGACATCCGACTGTGCTTTCCTTTTCAGGAAACAAACATCCTCTTGGATAAAGCAGGGACTGGAAAACCACAGACCCCACCCGCACGCTCCACTCCCTGTGTGGGAACAGAGAGGGAGGCTGGGGCAGAGCTGGGATGGGATGGGCAGCAGGTCCTCACCCAGGACAAACTGGTGTGTCTGCCCTGCAGACAACGTGAACCTGCCAGACTTGCTGCTGCTCCAGGCTCTCATGGGTCAAAGACACTTCTCAAGGTGCTCAGGTCCTTACAACAGTCCTGCCTTTCAAACTGGCATTTTAGCACAGTTTTCACATATATGAAATGGAAACAATATAGACCTACAGGACGTGAGCAGTTTGATGTGAAAGTGGCAGTGCAGGCTGCAAAGAGAAAGTCCTGCCTGTGCCCTGCTGAGCCAGAGTTCAAACCTCCACAGTTCCTGATTTGGTCCTAAAATTCAAAGCTCCTTGCAAGCCTGTCCAACAGTGCCTGCTGAACCTCCCCTCTCCCCGAGACCTTGGTGATGTGATGGTGAACAAAGGAGCTGCTACGGAAACAAATGCAAGTCAGGCTTGTGAATGACATGAGTTTCTTGGCATCTGGCCAGAAATTGGGGCACTCCTTCCCAGAACTCGACAGAATCAGGGAATCCTCCTTGCTCCACATCACTCTGCTGTGCCCCAAGGGAAAGAAAAAAACACAGATGTCTCAGTAAGGAAAGAGCAAGAGAGAAGCTAGAGACATGTACAAACTCTTGTGATCAGGGAAGTGGGGCAAAACCAGGCTCTGTCAGTACTGGTACCATGAGCCTGTACACCAGCCTGCAGGTGCCTTTCTTTGGATGACCTTCCCATCTCCCAAAATTGCTTCTCCATGCAGGGATGTTTGGAAGGAGTTAAATCTCGCGCTGTGAACCAACTGGCAAGAAGGAGAAGATTTGAGAGCAAACATGTGAAACCAGGGAGACGGGGAAGGAACAGCTGCTCTGACGGGATGAGCTCAGCCCCTCCAGGTGTCCCAGGAACACGAAGGCATGTCCTGCCAGCCACGGCAAAGGCAGTGGGATGGGCAGCGACTGCAGCACTCAGAAGTGGGGCAGCAATGGCCCAGGCACAGCTGCCTTTCAGCTTCTTGCTGGGACTCCATCGTATGCATTCCTTGCAGTTGCATGTGCCCACACTAGTGCAGAGTGGGGGGAGTCCTGGGGGTTCTGGTTGTCCCACAGCTCCAAGGCAGGCACAGACCTAGGGAATGAGAAAGGCTGAGAGAGAAGAAGTGGTCTGGGCAAAAACACGTCTAGAAATCCCCAGGCTCCTGCTGGAGAGCAGTGCTAGAGCCAGGTTCCACCCTGCTGAGCTGAGCAAGATCCTCTCTGTAGCAAGTAAACGCAGTGTTTTCTCTTTTCAGGATCATGGATTGCTCTGTAAAACAAAAGTTTTTCCTGCTACCATGTCCTTCCTCAAAGACGGGGCTCTCTCCACCATGCATTGCTGTCCTCTTCTAGCAAACACACAAGAGTATGTGTGCTCTGAGAGCACCACACGGCTTTCTAATGTCTATGCAATCCCAGCATCTGTGGTGTGAAATCCCCAGTCAGTTTCAGGTCTTCTCTTTGCCTTTTTTTCCAACCACTTCAGCACTTTTGAGCTTCTGAAGGTTTAGGAGTTTCTACTTTTTTACATAATTAGGAAATCGAGAGCTGGGGTTTATCTACTTGTTTTCTGTGAAACACAAAGGGCACAAGAGACTGGGGGGTGTATGTGTGGGTGTGGGGTGTGTGTAAGGTCGGAGTGGAGATAGGCAATGCTGCCTAGAGAGCACCAGGGTGAGTTTGCAGTATCATGAGGAGACATTTTCCCTGGGTCCCACTGGCGTAAAGAGGAGACCACAACCATGTTTGTCTGTGACTTCTGGAAAGTACCCCTTATGCCCAAGGTGATGTACTCCAGCTTGTTGTTGCTGTAGCTCTCAGGCTGTGGTTCAGCAGCCACAGCAGTCCTCCTCTCTTGCCAATGGGCACTGCAGTGCTTGCCGAGCACCCTCTCTTCCTCACCAGCATCAGCAACACCTTCTGCCATCAAAATCCTTTCCTATGTTGCAGTGTTTGCCACAGAAGCGCTTTGTCGCTAATGAGGCATTTCAAACAGCTGTGACAAGGAGGGGGTACAGTGGGTGTGAGGGATGGTCCATCCGTGAAGATGCGGGCAGCATGGATGGAGAGGTTGCTGCTCCCCATCCAAGCTGTGCCTTCCTATCCGGCCCTGAGCCCTGCTGGGATTCCCCCTGCTCGGCTGGCAGGGCCGAGCTGGGGAAATGGCAGGCTGGTGGAAGGCAGGCCATGATGCAGCAACGCACGTTTGCAACCAGCTTTCCAGCTGCCAGAAGAAGGTGAAGTTCCTGCATGAAAATTCTTTCAGTTGAATAACATATCGTAATAAGTAATAATAGATATTTCAAGAGGTAAGCAGTAGGTGGGGTTTTTCTTTTCCTCCAGAAAAAAACAAACTAGTAATCACAATTATAGCCTTTGTGTGATATTTAACTGTTTACTAACATGTAACATAACTCTAGGGATCCAAAGCAGGGGAAAGAAACTGGATTAAAGGAAATGTGCATTTTTTTAAAGTGCTCTTAATAAAACTATTATGCTGAGAGGACGACTAATGTAAACAGTGTGTTTTGAAGCGTGTCATGAACACTTTTTATGCTTTCTGAACACACAAAGAGAAACCCCAGGAGAGAATTAATTTACAAATCTGATTAAGCATAGGGCCTAAGTGGCAAAAAGCATCGTACAATAAATGGTAGACTCCACAGGTAAGCAGAGCTTTAAAAAATAAAACATACTCTACAAAGATCCCAGATGCGTGCATTTGGGGTAGTTTCATGTGTTTGATTAGATGTCAAAGTTACAGACACTAAAAGCAGACGTCATGTCTAGTGTAAAGCATGTATGTTATTTTGGGAAGAAAAGGCCAGCCTGTATACAGAGGAACGAGTTATAAGATAGGGCTTTTCTACCTGATGTCAAGACAGACTTATATGGTGGTCCTCGGCCAGTCACAGTGAAATAGCTTGGGGTGGACCAAGAACCTGCCATCTCCGGGGGTTTGTCCCTCACCAGGCAAAACTTATTGCCCCACCACTGACCCACACAGTAGAGCCAAAGTCCCCCAGGACCGACTCACTTTGGGTGCAAGATCCACTCTGCTTCACCCAAGGACATGACAAGGTCTGGCGCCAGCCTCCATTGGCACAGATGTCAACGACCTGAATCTCAGCAAAAGCTACCTTTTGTATGGGGCATTGTCAGCCTGTATTCATTCATACTTACAGAGCAGCTTATGACAGCATTTCAGAAGTGAGCAGTACTATTGCTCAGCAATCACAGTTTACCTGCCTTCAGGGACTTTCTGAGTTCACAGGAGTTTGGATGTTAATTACAATCCCTTATAGCTGTGGATCAGGGGTGCCTTTAAACTCCAGATAGATATGCATTAGAAGTTAAAGCTTTAAGTCTCATCAGTGCACCTCTGGATATCACACCTATCTTTTTATATTGTGCAATATACGTCTACCAATCTTCTCACCCCTTGGGATAACTGCCAATACATGTAATGCTTTTAAATAACTCCCATCTTTTCATTCAAAAACAGAGATGTGACAGAATGACTTGGCATAACTTAAGACTTCCCCAGGTGAGCGAGTGGTGAAATGCCCTGTCCAAGTGCTGTGGTGGCAGTCATCTCATATGGGTCCACCTTCCACCACCCTTAGCACATCTGAATGGGAGGCAGAAGTCGCAATTCATCCCATTGTTACACTGGTCCCAGTGAGAAGAAGGACTGTTTTCTGGTGAAAGCCCTGAGCTGGGCTCACAGTATCCAAATTATTACAGGTAATTTCATTACTTCTAGTAGTGAGATCTGTGGATTTCTCTGTTTCCACTTCCCTCTGCATAGCGATGATTTGTTCATAAGAATTTTCTGATACCTTTGTCTGTTTTCTCCGTGTTGACTACAGGGTCTTCATAATAAACCAAAAAAGCTCTCTCACTGTGTGTGGATCATCTAGATTAGCGGGACCTTGGTCTCCTGTAGATACCAAGAGACCAGCAACAATGAAGAAGAGGTGAAGCGCTGCCAGTATCCTGACGAGTTAGGAAAAGAAGAATCCCTTAAGTAATGCCCTGAAACTTGTGGGCTGGTATAACATACCCTCACTTACACAATGCAGACACTGTCAGCAGAGCAGGAAGTCATGTCCTCCGCATCAAGTCTCTGTGCCGTAACCACAGGGAGTCCAACACCTTGGACGCGGCTCAGGCGGAGAATCTGTGTCACACAAAAGGAGAGGAATGGAAACAGCATGAAACCACCGGCAACAAAGGAAGGAGAACAAAAACAGGACAGACGGGATCAGGGACATAGAGCCAAGTATAAGGCAAAAAAAAAGAAAAAAAAAAAAAAAGACATGTGGAAAGCCGGAAAGAAAACAAATAAACCAAGTAAGTTAAATTCTCCATCCCCCAGTTTCTTCCACCTCACTTGCACCTTGTTACTGAAATTTTCTCCCAATGCTAAAATGGGTGCATCAACACAAAGGATGTGGCACCCCACGAGATGCTTGCACGGTAAACATCTGCCTGAGGATGATTTCCCTTTGTAATTTTGGCATTTTGCAGACACCACAATTAGCAAACACAATGCTGTGTGGGCCACATAAGGCTGGGTCCCAACCACTACGTGCTACAGAATCTTAGATTCTAGTCCCCAAGCAGAAAGAGCAGCATAAGTGATGCTTGTTTAGCATTTACAGTTGCTTTCAGCTAGTTTGTGCCTTTTGGAGGCTATTCATTTTCCCCTCCACCCCAGCGCAGAAGTGTTTTGAGGTTTTTGAGCAAAGATCTTCCCTTTGCTGAAATTCAACACCTCAAGCAAAGCACCAAAACCAACACTCAGCTTGAAGGCTTAGCTGGGATGTATTACAGGGAAGCACCACATCTGATCATTATTAGCCAGACCTACAGAGCCTCCCACCTGTGAGCCCTGAAAAAAGTATTCACTAAATCAATTCCATCCACACAGTGATGGTTAGTCCGCCAACACTTAAATACTCATTAGCCTGATTGATTTCCCATTATCTAATTAATTACTGCAGATTTCACATTTGCCGTTCAGGTGATGGCACTAAATGTGTCTTTGTCCTGTATCTTGCATTTTTCCCAGGACTGGTGCAAAACTCCAAACAGTCACTGGCAGGAGCCACCCAGGATGTCTCTGGGTGCTCTATCCCCTGCCTGAGCCCGGAGCCAAACCTCCCCCAGGCTTCCCATGCTGGAGGTGCCAAAGGCTCCCCAGGTAACCCACTGTCAGAACATTTTGCTGATATCTGATCTCCTTGCTGCAATTTAAATGCATTGTTTCTTCCTCTTTTGAATGCTGAAAGCCAATGATTTCCTGCTTGCATAGCTTTTCTTTTGCATAAGGAAGGGAGCTCTTTACAGTCATTCTGCCTGACTCTTCACTTGGTTTCTGTACTTATACCAATAAAAGAGAGGGGGAAAATGTACTTGCTTTATGTGGAATAATACACTATGTAAGATGGTGTGAGATCAAGCCATAATTTTTTATTCTAAACCATACGTTACAAATACAGTTCCTGTGGAGTGCTAATTTCACATTCAGTTTCATTTCTCCATAGGAGTAATTAGCTTGCAATGAGGAAAATCATTTAATTAGGCCCACAACTGATTAAAGCCTGGTGCATAGCCTATCGAAATAAAGGAGAAGATACAAATTGATTTCAACATGTTTTGGGTCAGACCCAATCTTCCAAAGCAAATAGAGAGATAAGACAGCATCTGCTGACTATTCACCTGCCAAGTCTTTGTGCTGATCTCTAATTTTAGGTCCTGCAGGCAATTGTCCGGGTTATTTACCACCTGGGCCGTTTTGATCTTCTCTCAAATGTGTGTATTGATGTACGAACTCTCTTATCGCTACAACTGTACTAGCAGTAGAGTTCAGGATCAATACTGTTTCCTCCCTCGTTCAGCTGTACAGCATTTTATTTACCTAATTACTAATATCTATTAAAGGCCTGAACTGGCAAATTTCACCTACGCAGTCTAAAACAAGCGTGTTTGACACACTGCAGAAATGCAGAGTATTATCATTACTGTACAATTTGGGATGTACCTACGATCTTCCCATCACAAATCCACCTGGCTCTGTCATGGCTAATACAAGTAAGTGACAAAAAATAATGACTGGAAGATTTGCATCAGCCACGTTAAGCATTAATTTTTTCCTACTGGGAATAACACTCAAGAATTTGTTTATATATTTACTGCAAGTTTGTAAATATGTTATAGATATCCCTTCTTTAATAAACCAAAAATCTGTTCTCCCATATAAGTATGCACATAGGTTGGCTCCTGAAGAATAGCTGTATAAAAAGACACCAGGAGTCTACCTCCAATTTTCTTCTCATCTCAAAATCTGATTTCCCCAGTTTACAACTTCATTGACTTTCGATGTCCAAGCAACTGGGTGAGTGATGTCTATGCTTAAATTTTTAATTCTTGGTTCCTCATCTGTAATTCTATAAACTAATAGCAGCTAACTATTTTGTTGTCTCCATAGGATGCATGAACTCCTTCTTCCATATGTAGATGGATTTTCAGACCGAGGAGCAATACAAATTTGTTGGAGCTTCTACTTGTAAACTCAGCAGCTATTCACAGCTACACAGGAAGCAGGTACCTTGGGTAAGGAAATTTAACGTTTTTTTATGTTCAGAGGACAGATACCATTAAGACTGTGTGACCCCTTACTCATTTTATTCATGAAGCCCACAGTTGCCTCCCTACTCTCTTAGAATGGATATTCTGTTTGTCAGCCCAACTTGCTACTATGTGTACACAACTGTTTCTTTCTCTGTCCTGGTCTGCAACAGTGGTGCTAAGCATCAAGGAAGCTTAGAAGATGATCACAGGGAGGTACAATATGCTTTTATTGCTGTATGATGTGCTTCTATCATAGAATCATAGAACCATTTGGTTGGAAGAGACCCTTGGGATCATCGAGTCCAACCAACACGTATGGATGTTTGGGGCTTCCACCTTCTCCTGGAGACTGGGCCACCGCGTAGTACGGAGCATCTCCACATCAAAGTCACTTAACAAGAAGACCCAAGTGCAAATTTTGTTGGGTAAAGGACAAATGTTTAATTTATCAGCTCATTCAAGCAGTGACCTCTGGCAAATGCCCCAGAAAGAACTCCAACATAAAGTGGGTCCCAGTCGTGGTTCTTCAAAGCCTCTTGGCACTGCACTGGTCTATGTATTCTGTAGAAGCTTAATGCAATACAATTGTACACAAGGACCCCTTTCCTACACCACGGGAATGTAACAAGGCTATGGCATGTCTGAGATTCAGATCTGAAATCATGTAAGTCTCTCTTCTGCAGCGTTTCTTAATGCTGAACATGCCATACTGCGGACTGGGATGCCCAGTCGCCTTTCCAGCTCTTCCCCTGCTTTCTCTGAGTGACACCAGCCAGTTGTTGCACCTACATCTGAGTGCTTTTTCTGAGTGACACCAGCCAGTTGTTGCACCTACACCTCTGTTTATTTTTTTGTCTTTTAAAATGAAAGCGGGGTCCCACTGCCTTTTGTAAAGAAAGTGCTTTAAGCATGGCAGCATCAGCGAAGATTTTTAGGACGATGCTATCCAAAACTGCCAGGCATGGTTTAGATGTAATAGAGGTGAGATGGAGCAGGATGATGGAGTAAATCAGTGTCTCTCAAGCTTTTCAATCTATGCCTCACTTCAATCAGTTAAGGATAATTTCATGCCTGATCACAGAAATGGCTGCAGGGTACTGCACGTCTCGCTGGTCGGGGAACGCTGGTGCAGAGAGGCATTCCAGGTCACCACAGCCAAACTCTCAAGGACAGTAAGATACGAATGTTGTATTTCATAATACAGCAACTAACAAGAAATGAATGTTATAAGGGACAGGCATTCAGTTTGAAGTACCCTTTTTTCAGATTTTACTTTTAAGCATGTCTGTCTTCATAAAGCTTTGCTAAATCCCAAACAAAAATGGGAGAAATTCAACTGTTTTGGGAAAGCCAGTGACTCAGTGAACAACTGGTCAAGAGCAGACAACAAGCTGGGCTTGCAATCATCACACACAGAGCCCACCAACCTGAATGTGTAGGAGTGACTGTGTGCAGTTCTGGACACACAAGTTAAGAAGGATGTGAAGGTCCTTGAATGCATCCAGAGGAGGGCAACAAAGCTGGTGACAGGGCTGGAAGGAATGTCCTGTGAGGGACTGAGGACACTGGTTTTGTCCAGTTTGGAGAAAACAAGGCTGAAGGGCAACCTCATTGCTCTCCTCAGCTTCCTGAGGAGAGGAGGTGAGGAGGGAGGTGCTGATCTCTTCTCCCTGGGATCCAGTGATAGAAGGTGTGGAAACAGTTCAAAGCTGCACCAGGGGAGGTTCAGACTGGACATTAAGAACCATTTCATTACCGAGAGGGTGGTCAAGCACTGGAACAAGCTTCCTAGAGAGGTGGTCAATGCCTCAAGCCTGACAGCGTTTAAGAGACATTTGGACATAGCCCTTAACAGCAGGCTATAACTTGGTCAGCTCTGAAGTGGTCAGACAGTTGGATTAGATGATCCTTTTAAGTCCCTTCCAACTGAAAATAGCCTATTCCATTCACTCAGGTTCATCTATCCTGTTTATTTGTTATCTTGGTCCTTGGACCAAGCTACTCTCCAAGCCTATGCCTGGTTACAGTTCAAGGGTGTTCAAGCCTGTGACAGGCTGATGACCAACCCAGAAGGTACACTGGGTGAGTTTGCACAGACAGGACTCCTCCACGCTGCACAGTCCCTCAGCATTGTAGCAATAACTTAGTCCCACCAAGACCCCACATACTTTCATGTCACATAAACTCAATTTTAGGCTGTGAAAGCAGCTCTCTGATGGGCTGACACACATCTTCAGGCACTTTGAACCTGGAAAAAACACCCTAAACTAAAAGCAAACCACACGTAAAATAAAGTGATGACTCAAAGCCACATGTGCACCAGTAACAACACAGAGGACTTGCAGAGCCAAACGACTGCAGTGACATCTGCCATTTGAGACCATGGATGGAAAGTGGTCTTTGGCCCTGCTTTATTTGCCAGGGTAGGGCTAGTTAAAAGTGTCTCAAAGTGGGCTTGCAAACTGACAACACTGTTACTTCTGAAACCTCTTTCTATTCAACTTCCAGGTGTTTTGGTTTCTGCATCTAGGAAACCGAGTTAATGATCTGAATCACAGGTGGGACGAGAAATTAAGCGGGATCAGATGCTGAGACAGGGAGCTGAGACTTGTCAGTACCAGCTCTGAATGTTGATCCCCTCCTGTGTGGGAAGACGACTAACTCTTTGCTAATTACCTGAAGAAATGTGTGTGTGTGTGTGGATTCCACGGCACAGTGGAGGAGGTTGTCTCTGGATATAGGGATAAGACACAGTAAGAAACCTTAAGAGATGGAAGAAAAAAACCACTGGCCGCAAGGAGCCAAATCTGAAAAATATGGATGGCCTCATTGTTTCTTTAAGGCTGTACGTGGGGAAAGTGAAAGAAGTTGCTTGAACTATGAATCCTCAGCTTCAGAGCTCTGCTCTCATGACAGCTCAGGGCAGTCAGCAGTTCAGGTGTCATTGATGTCACACGCCGTGTCACACCACAGGATGGATTTTTGGAAAAGAATGGTGGTGTAACATTTGAAAATGTAAATACTACCACTCCAGTCGTAAAGTACAGGCTGTGAAGAGGCTGCAAACAGTGCAGGTTTTGGGGTGTGGTTGCTGATGGCTCTCCCTTCTGCTTCTAAATAAAGTTTTTCAGACTTCACTGTGAAGTGACAGCTACCCCTTATCACTGAAGGCCAGCTGTTTCTGTAGCACTCAGCTGTTCCTGCTGCTTGCCTGTAGAAATGGAAAAAAGCTATTTAGAGACGCAAATCTGCAAAGCCTTTGAGCACATGTATATCTTAGAGCCCATCCTTCAGTTCTTAAAGTAATTCAGTTGATCTTCCTTCACACCCGTTTTACACCTCTGCACCCACGCTGACACCACCAAAGGTAGTCCCGTTTCACTGACGCAAAGCCAGATTCAGAACAATTCATTCTAGGTATTTTAGAAGTTCTTATGGTGCCTCCTGAGGACTCAGCTGAATTCACTCTAGGAAGAATAATCTTGGTCGAGCTACTCTGAGTTCTCTAACACGTTGTTGCAAACTGTACAGAAAGCTCCTTCAACACGACTTACAGGTAAATGTGTGTCAGCTTGTTCGGTACGAGCCAACCCACACAGTGTCCTTCCTAAATCCCTGCGGGTCTACTCGGTATTTCACCAGCAGGAGCTGTGTGTGTGTGGTGTGTGTATGTGTGTGTATACACACGTGCTTATAATTCAAGCAGACTAACAGAGGTTATGACTCCTGAGGTGGAGAGCCACCTCAGAACAGAAATCAGCTGCTTTTTGTGACTGCGCTGGTCCCTATTTTGCAGCCCTTAGCAGCTCTGCAGGACACACAGAGTCCAGCTGGCTTTTACCCCAGGAGTGGTTAGAGGTGCTGGTTTCAGGCTCCAGGGAGTGCAGGGGAGGGTGAGTGTCATGGCTGGAGAAACCCACAGCAATTTGTAGTTGTTAAGACAATTATTCTATCAGCTGATGACTCCTCCCCACTGGGGAAGGGTAATCTGGAAAAAGCAAGGAAACACAAGGGTTGGAACAGAAACAGAATTAATAGAATATGACTGAACAATTTATATTAATAATGATAAAGAACCAGCATTGATCTAAATACCAAAATAAAATATACAAGGATTATACTCAGCTCTTTCTATCAGCAGGAAGCTGTGCACTCATGGGTGATGAGACACTGGAACAGGTTGCACAGAGAAGCTGTGGATGCCCCATCCCTGGAAGTGTTCAAGGCCAGGCTGGATGGGGCTTTGCAGAACCTGCTCTAGTGGGAGGTGTCCCTGCCCACGGTAGGGGGGTTAGAACTGAATGATCTTTAAGGTCCGGAACCATTCTGTGACTCCCAGCAGTTCCCAGGACACTGCCAGTGCTACGGCTTTGGGAGGAAGAGAAGGGCTCAGGGCTCCAGCACCAGTGCAAGAAGTTCTCAGATTGCAGCCATCAAGGGAGAGATCACACTACAAGGCAAACTTTATTTATATTGAATGTGATGTTTGTGGTAAAAAGTAATCCTGTTGGCAGCTTGGGTCAAGTGCTTGGGTCTCGCTCCTCCTCATCTCTGCACCTGGACCTGGCAAGGCTTGGCAACAGACACATACCATAGCGGGCTATAAAGTCAGTATTTTCACAAATTCGGACACTACAGTCTTCTAAATGTGCAGTTTTTGCAGGCATTAGAAGAGAATTTAGTCCTGTAATGCTCCAACCAGGACAGTGAGGGTGGCTTCTGCCCAGCAGTCAGATCAGACCTAGCGCTGGGGAGTGTCCAGTGAAGGCAGTGCTTGGCAGAGGGTGAGCATGGGCTATGCACCCCTCCAAAGCACCACCCCTGCACAGGGCTAACCTTGTTTGGGATCCTGTGTTTCTAGAGGCAAATGGGGTGTGTTGATAGTGTAGTGGGGAGGATGAGGAGAAGCTTCAAGTTTTCAGAACCTCAGTAAATCTAGACCTGGATCCTGGCCTTTCATACAAGCGTATCCCATTTTCACCTGAGTGCATTTATGCACCTTCCATGTTCCTCTTCCTGTCTGGACATGTGACTGATTCCACTCTATGTGCACAAAACAGCTTTAAGATACATCTATACACATACACAAAGAAATATAGGTGCTCTGAAAATACTGCTAGATCACTGTAGTTACAGCGCAGAACAAGGTGGCACTATCTGTGTACCTTTGCATTTTCTGCACCACATGCAAAGGGAACTTTCCCTTCCTAGGCAGACAACCCAGACCTATGCATACACAGGGGCACGCTATTTCCTAACAGAAAGCCTTGTCAAGTAGTGTCCAAACCTACTTCCAGTTAAGTCAACAGCAAAACTGCCGCAAGTTTCTATTGGTTTACAGCGAAACCAGTTCTATCTCACCCACATGCAGAATTTCAACAGTTCAAGCAGCGAGGGGAAAACGTTACAGCAATTTTTTCACCATTGCAATCTATGCACCAAAGTCTCTTCCGCCTTGCAATTCACCGAGTCAGACCTTCTCCAAGCAGATATAAAATTCTCTGAAATTACAGTCACAATGCTGCTTTCTTCACAGCCTTCTATTTCGTCTCCTCCCTGATGCCTGGACCAATTGGCAATAGAATGTGATCTGTGTTTCAGGAATGTTCAGGAGCCACATTGCACTTGTGTATCTGAGGCAACAAGACAGGACTGATAAATGATCAGGTGTAAGGTACACATCGTTTTACCACAAACCTGTAAAAAGAGTACAGCACAATCCGTATTTTAATCTAAATTGCTATTACGCTTTTAAGAGGAAAGTGTGGCCGACATCCTTCGCCAAGGAATAAGCACACAGGGCAGTATTCTGCAACCCTCCTGTATGCTGCACAGCTCTTACTCAAATAGTTCAATTAAATCAATGGGGCCACTTGTGTGTCTAAGTGCTATTCTGCAGCAGGACTGGCTACAGGCTTCAGCACTTTTGGCCCAAAGATGCACCAACATGCGATCACAGCACAGCTTAAAATGTGCCTATTTTAAAATTCCTTGCTCATGTTAAAACCAACCAGTTTTAGGCAACAGCTGTGCAGCAGCTATCTGAGATAAGGCTGCAAAGTTAGCAGCGCAAATAGTATGGTGTGGACAGGAAAGGTGCTCAGCTCCTTCCTGTTCAGCCTGCATGCCAGGAGCCAGGCTATTCTGGTAGATGGCTTCTGTGTATCCAGATGACGAAAGGCAGCTGAATGTGCTGGCAGGGCTGGAAAGCTGGCACTAACCCTGACTGCGTTTCTAAGAGCTTTCTACTGTTTCTTTTTTCAGCAGGTTCGACTATTGTGTAGAGTTTAGTAATTCTTTTGAATCCCTGTGCCTTTTTTTTTTTTTTGCAGTACTGCTGTTTTCCTCTCTTGCCTGAGCACTGTAAAGGGTCACAGACGTACGTGCCAGACACGTTTTTACAGCATCTCTGGCATCCCATTTGTATCACCTGTTTCATTCCAATGCATTTCTTGCCATACTTGCCACTACAGGAGCAGAAGGCTTTTCCTCCAATTGTAGTCATATGCCAACGTTCTTCTGACTTACAGCCTTAATGGTGAGGAGAAACGGAATAGAAATCCGCTGGAAGTACCAGCAAGCTTTAGGAAACCCCTCGTGCACTGGCGATAGTGCGAAATCCTAGGGTGCACACCAGGAGCCCCTTTCTCGCTGCAAGATGCCTGAGGGCCCAACCCAGTGGCCAGGTGACACCCAGGGCCCCACCATTTTATGACACCTGGGGAGAAGGTTGGTTTTTCACCCCCGATGCCTGCTAGCCTTCCTGGGCCTTGTCACACTGCTGCCTCACGGCCTGCTCCTCTGCTTCCCTTGCCTTCCTTACATGGGTCTCTGGGGCTACCAGGATCCCCAGGCCCCGCTTCCCTCCCTATGGCCTGCGGTGAGCACTGCAAGAGGGTTTATGTGGAAAAATAACAATTTCTCTGTGAAAACTGGCCGCCACCGAGGGGGCAACAGGTGCTGAAGCACAGGCCTGAGGGCCGGCATGGGCCAAGGGTCCCTCTCGCCACGGACACTGCACCCTCTCACCGACGAGAGAGCCACGGGTCCGGAAACCCGAACAATCTGCGAGGCCCCGCTGCCCCATTCGCTGCTCCACGCCGCCGCTTTCTACCCCGGTGAAGCGGCGCCGCGACTCCTCCTCCGGCCCGCCCCCCTCTACGGCCGCGCATGCGCGGCCC
>VZTM01034552.1:6075-56223 GCA_013400555.1 Jacana jacana | reverse complement strand
CGTGACAAGGGTTTGCATGATCCGCCTCGGTGTTCTTGGGCACACCGATAATCCTCCTCCTCCTCCTTTCGGCACTTCGCTTCTTTTCTTTTTTTCTTCTTTTTTTCCTTCTTCTTTTCTTTTATTTCTTTATTATTTTTTTTTGGGGGGGTGGGGGGGATGTTACCGAGTTGTTGTGTTTATTTTTTTTTTTTCGTCTCGCTTCTTTAAGAGATGCCAGAATAAAATCCAAACAAATCAACCGGAAAAAATTCTGTTCTTTACCCTAGCGTTCCTGCAAAGGAGGAAAAAAATGCATGGAAAAAAATATATTGCCACTAATGCTGACTTTGTCCCTAGAAGCAGAACATGGCTATGCATCAGTGTTACCCTTCGATAGTGACTATTCCAGAAAGAAAACAAAGGCAGGCACCATGGCCAGAAAATCCCAGAATAACAGGTAATAGATGCACTGCTTTTTCAGAATGAATCGGCAGCTTTCCCAGTGTGTCTAGCTCATGTGCAGCGCATACATTTATTAAAAATAATAACTAATCCAGTGTCTTAGCTTCCCCCATCCCGGTAGTCGCCATTTTTTCCCTGGATGGGCTTGGCTCTGTTTTGATCTCTCATATAAACACTGCCACGCGTACACCATCTCCTTAGTACTCACTGCACTCCCAAACCATCCGCCCTCATCGCTCCTTCGGCTCCGCGCTCACCCACCGCCGCTTTTACTGCACATCTTTAACACCATCATCGCCACCCAGACTTCTCTTTGCATGGCACTAATTTCCCACCACCACCACTCCGGCATTGATTTATAAAGCGCAGGCGGCGATCCCGATCCGGCCGCCTCCCCCGGCTCAGCCGGAGCGGTTGCAGCGCGGCGCCGGGCTGTGGGATGGGGAGCGTGTGCGGGGCGGCTGGGGCAGAACCGCTCCTGCGCTTGAACTTCTCCTGGAGGTGTTAGGCGAGAAGGTGCTGGAGTAAACTTGACCTCTCCTAGGGCTTCTGCCGCACGGCCGGCCCGCCCGCCCCGCTGCATGCGGGTCCGTCGAGGCGCGTGGCTGGGTGGTTATTCGTCGCCCCTATCGTCCCCCGTTGTGTTGCGGTGGCGGCGGTTGTGTTGTTTTCCCGCAGCCGCTACCTGTGCTGCGATGGCAGGAGCGGAGGGAGGGCTGCTGTGCGCAGGCTCTCTGCAGCTTTGTTTGCTGCTCGGGCAGCGGCTGTGTACGTGCAGGAGGCTGTCTTACAGGGACAGTGCCGGCCCCGGCCTGCCTGGGAGCTCCTCCAGCCCTCTGCTCTGCCTTGCTCTGCTTTGCTCTTCCAGGGCTGCTCCAGAGAGGACCGAGGACCGTGCCAAGCTGGGCCTGCTTCGCCCCGGAGCAGGGATGCTCTTCCCTCCGCTCTGCACGGTCGTGGCTGGATGGTGGCTCCTGTAGAATAGCCTAAAATGAACTCGGCTCGCACGTGACGTGTTTTCCAAACGAGCAGCGAGTCTCGGCGGGCCCGCTCCGCTCTTGCTCCTCCAGCGGGCATCCCGCAGGGCAGTGGGCAGCTGGGTCTGCTGGCGCTGGGGAGGTGCGGGGCAGAGAGCCAGCGGCCGCTCCTGGGGCACCCGAGGTGCAAAATGAAATCAAAAGCTGACGAGCTCCCTCCTTGAGAAAAAACATGAGCCGCCGAGCGTCCTGCTCGTGCCTATTGCGGCTGAGCATTGTGTCCTGAAGATAAAACTGAGGGGGGGGCAAGCTGTTCCCCTGTGCCCCTGCTCCAAGCTGGGCAACCATTTCGGGGGGGGCATCAATTGCAGCACTCCTACATTTTTCTGTTTTAGTGGAATTCTTTGTCTCATCTTGGAGCATAGGGAAGACGTCAGTTCATTTTAAAAAAGAAAGTCATCAGGAGCAGGAGGCGGGTCTTGTTTACTGAGAGACTTTGCTCCTCGAGGTTTTTAATCTTTTTTTTCTTTACAAAATACACTCGCTGCCTTTACAGAAAATTCACAGTGAACCAAGACAGGTCTCAGAGGATTTGCAGCTGCAAACTGCTCATTGAATTGTACGGATTTCTTCTTTTCTGCCTATTGCATTCAGGAAATTTGTGTTACTTACAGAGCTATTATTCCATCGTTGCCGTTCTTAGGTCTCTTGTCATCCGCTGCAAAATAGTTATTTGTCTGAACTGTAAGCTGCTTTCAGGAGTTTTTAGGAAAGGATTTGTAATCTATCAAATACAGCAGAATTAAAAGATTTCTGGTTACAGATTTGCTAGCGTTATTAAAGCTTTAACCAGTTATTAAAGCTGAGGCATACACGTCTGCATGCAGTCACCTTCCTGCTTTTTTTCTGCCTGTGGGTTTACATTTACCTGCTCAGTCTTTTGCTCGGATTCTCGCTCCGTAGCGGTGGCAACCTTCGAAACTGCCAGGCTGTGGTACATGACGTATATGTTTACTTACACTTTCTTTTCTTCTAGCTGCAGTGGATTAGGGATGCGTGGTTTGTGCTACAGGACAGGGTAATGTTTGTCAAGAGGCGGTTTCAAGGGTGGCCACCAGCAGGACAGTGGGCTCGCTTGCCGCTGAGGGAAAGAGATGCGCATTGCTTGAATGCAGCACCCTGCTATTTCGGGGACGGAGGTGCAGCAGCAGGGCCCTCTGAACACCTAGTGACTCTGTACCCACACCGAGCAGTCGCTGCTCTGTGAGCCTGTGAGCTTAGGATTTGAGAGGGGAAACTTACCCTTACCTTTGAACATCCGATCTAGACCACATGAAGTACGCTAGCATCACTGGTTTGTTGTTATTTGGAGCTTATGGGCTATAGGCTCCGAGCCCCAGACTGGAGGCAGAATTTTTGATAATAGTTAAATCTTCCTAAGCAACTCAAAGATTAACGGAGGGAGACAACTGGCCAAAGTTCAGAGGATCTGGAGTGGTCGTGGGGGATGTGAACCACTGGCCAAGGGTTTGTCTGTATTGTTCCACTTCAGCCATTTTCCAGACATGCTGGGTTTGGAGCATCAGATGCAGGCAGGCATGAGTGTGTACGTGTCTGAAATTTACGACTTATTATTGTGTTGTTTTTCTTACATACAAAAATACATACTCTAGGTTGGAGGAGTGGAAAAGGAGGAGAAAACTGCACGTTTCAGAACTGCAGGGGCTTTGTTGTTGTTTTCATTATCTATTTTTGTATCCTGCTGCTTGTGGCATCTGATCAAATTAAAAAGTGAGATTTTTTTATTTTTCTTGCTTTATGAGCTCTACATCTATTAAAGCACAAAAACCATCTTCCTCCTCATTCTTGAAAAATCGGAAAAGAGAGGAGGAGGAGAAAAAATGTCAGATGTGAGGAAGCCTGGTGTGCTGTACCCTTCTTCTTTGTTCTGTATGTTTTCCCCCATGTTGCCTGTGGCTGCGGGGGATGAAGAGTGTACCCCATATAGCTGGGCACCGGGCAGGGATGGATTACAGCTGTCCTGGTGTTCAGCGAGGGTGCCTATGGATGCCTCCTTCCTCTGCCAAGGTGGTGGGAGATAGTCATGTAAGAACATGTGTCTTGAGACCTCCGTCCTCTTGGTGAAGGCTGGCGAGGCCCAGACCTGCAGGAGAGGAAGGGGGAGGAAGGCTGCCCACCCTTTGGGCGGGATGCTCAAATCCGGGCTAAAAGCTTGTCAACCTCTCGACTGTGATTGAGAAGCAATTTTGACAGGTTTGGATGCACACAGGGAAAAATACCAACAAAATTGTATTTAATTAAGCAAAATCTATAAGCTTTCTTGTCCATCACAGGAATTTAACAATTTTTGCTTTGTCCACTGATAGCTTTGGATCAAAATTGGAAATGAACATTAGCAGTTTGTTGCTAAACATTATTCTCAGCATTGCTAGTAGCAATCAGACACAATATTTAGCCATTTCTTTTTCACTTCTACATTAAAATTACTTTATTTTTATGTGTTTTCCTCTCAGTTTCCTATGATGTGCCCTTTCCCATGCTACATGAACCAAACTGCTTTGTTTTCTCTGTCTTTCTGATTTGCTGTTTGTACTGTGTCCTCAGCTGAGATTCAGACTTGTTCCTCTCCAGTGGTTTTGACCAAAATCTGCTGGCAAATGAAGCTGGATTCTTGTTTTCCAAAGAGGACAGGAGATTGGAGAAAGGCACAGGACTGACTTTGGCAGGGAAGGTTTTTTGGGGGGGTAAACCTAGGTTGCATCTTCTTACACTAACACTTACCAGGTGCATGACCGCAGTATAATAAAAGTCTCCTTTTCACAGAGCAGTCGCTGTGGTTCCTTCAGTTGTGCCATGCAGTCTAATAATCCTTGTTCAGGTGTAGTTGGAATTAAAGAAAAGGCATAAACAGGACAGCTGGATTTAGTGCCTTGGAAATGTTAGGAGCAGATATGCAGGAGTCCCCCCGAGCTTGCTGTCTGATGTGAGGAAACGGAGGGCTAACGTGTGTGTGATGTGCCAAGGAGGCATACAATGCAAATCTGAGATTCGGTGACGTTTGCTTGCGAGGCAGGGCACACTGATGGAAAACCATGCCAGCCTGCAGATAACTGGGCTGTCCTGTGCCCTGGCTGCAGTGACACCCACCAGGTCTGGGGTGGCTTGAGCTGTGCGTGGGTGTGAGGTGCATATCCGCCCATGCACGGGGGAGCTCGGGCAGCTGCTTTGACATAAAAGGGTCAGAAATAAGGTAAAAGGAAAACTAATCTTAGCATTAGATGCCAGTCTACTGAGGTCACGGTTAAATTCGCTTGCAGAGGAACGAATTGGATGTCGGTGGTGCAGTGTGTTTGGCCTGTTAATTTAGGAGCTGGTTTATTGAAGGAAAGGGGAGCAAAATAAATGCAGGTTTATAAATATATCTTCTGTATCTATTAATTAATATTTTTGCTCATGTGTTATATAAATAGACGTGTACTTTGTGCTGTGTTCTGACGAAGGGTTATATCTAGAAAAAGATGAAAGCTGCATTTGGTGTTTCAAATGAAAACAGAGCCTAATGTCCAAATTCCTCTGTTAATGTTGGCTCATAGTGAGGGTCAACCTGTGGCCTGCAGAGCAAGCCCCTTGCTCTGTGCAGATGTTATTCTGTGCCCATACCAAGCAGCTTAGGGATCACAGCCTGATTTTTATTTTGTTTTTTTCCTTATTTTTTCTTTTTCTTTTTTTTTTGAGGCAGGCTGAGAATAAAGCACTGCAGGCTGGACTGTGCAGACACGGCTCCTCTGCTTTTTTGCCTGGCTTTCTGAATTCAGTAGATCCCTCTGGGACTGCTTTCCTAAAGCTGGTGGAAGAGGGACAGCGATATCACCGTGCTTGTTTTTAAAACTGATGTGTTTTAGTCTTGATATAAAAGATCTCACCAACTGGTGTGTCACCCCCAAGGAACTGCAGTAGGTCTGTGATGCCCAGGAGGTGCAGTGTTCAAGCAATTGAGGAAAACAAATTGCCACCTTATTAGAAGTGTGGTTGGGCCTCGCCACTGCAAACATGTGGCAGCACAAATCCGAATGAGGTACTAGGGCCAAGGCTCTGCATCGAGGCTGTGCCAGGACGCCTGGTTCCCAGATCCCAGCTGAAGCGGCAGGGCTGGTTACATTTTGCTATGAGGAGAATGCAAAAGTCATTTCTAGTGGATTAATTCCGTACAGGCTATTTCTTTGACAGGCTGTAAGTGATGTGTCCGGTTCAAAACGAATGGAAAAATCCCAATGACCCAAGAGCAGGGTGTACTGGGCAGGACATGTGTTTATGTGCATGTTTATTGCTGCAGCACTCCTCTACTCAGGTGATTTGGGTGGTGGGCTGTAATATTTCCAGGCACATCCCACAGCAGATTAGGTGTGTGGACAGGAAATTCTCTGGAAGCACATCAGGATCTTTTCCAGCCTCAAGCTGTGTTGCAGTCACATCTAGACAAGACTAGGTCTATGAACTGTGTGCTCTTGCACACTGGCACACTTGGGAGCGGGAATCAGATGCACTTAGTGTGTAGCACTTTGTGAAATTTCTTGCTCTGTTCTTGCTCTTTTGGCCTGGACAAAAGGCAAAGGGCGGGCAACATAGTTTGCATGTGACCCTCCAAGTGCTGTGTGGCCTTAGGTGCAGTTGTGTCTTCTACACACAGGTTGTACAACACGCTGCCAGCTCTGCCTGCACCAGAAAGCCCTGGCACCAGCAAGGCTCTTGCCACCGTTTGAAGCATGGAATCATAGATTCATAGAATGGTTAGAGTTGGAAGGGACCTTAGAGATCATTGATTTCCAACCCCCATGCCATGAGCAGGGACGCCTCCCACTAGACCAGGTTGCTCAAAGCCCCATCCAGCCTGGCCTTGAACATTACCAGGGATGGGGCTTCCACAACTTTCTTGGGCAGCCTGTTCCAGCGTCTCACCATTTCGTTACCTAGCCTGCTCTGCTCCCTGTAGCGCTTCAGAATGCATTGGCAACTGGTAGCGTATCAGTGACTTGCAGCCTGGACCTGGCTCCCATTAGCCTTGGGGAAGAAGTTTCAGCAGCATTGCTGATGCGTCCCTGCTTTTGCCTGGAGCAGGTACTGGTTTCCTTCCAACAAGATACAGTGTCTGGTGGGACAAATGGGTGGAGGAGTAAGGGAAGATGATTTAGTAACCAAAGAGGCAGCACGTAACACGTATGGTGAAATCTCAGTTTGGTACACATGGGCAGTTCCTGCTGGCTTACCCGTAAACAGGTAGAAAGTTACTCTTTGGGGGGGGGCAGGGGTGGCTTGTCTTATCTGGGTTAGTCTTATTATGTCAATTATCACCTATCCTAAGTGTGATAAACGTTGCATCAACCACATGCTCAAATAGGATTACCTAGAAGTCTTGTTTAGGGGAGGGAGGTTGATGTAAGGGGACAGCGTTAGGAACTTGCTGTTGGAAGCAGCACAGCACCTTGCAAACTATCAACTGCTTTTCCTTGGCTCCTTCCTCTTCTTTCAGGTCTTTTGACAATTTATTCTCAAAGAAAATTGAACTACTACTTCATACCATGTGAACTGCTTGGCATTTACTAAAGGGATATTAGGGCTGTCTCACATCAACAATGTAGTCTAAGCAGCAGCACTGCTGATCTCCTGAATCTATGATGTTGCTGATGTTGGTTTTTTTTTTTTATTGTTGGCTTTTTCCCTTTATTTTTATCTGAACTTTTTAGTGACACCTTTTCTTCATCATTGCTACCCCCAGCTCCCCCAGCTTTTGCCTTGGGATACAAAATGTGATATACTGAGCTTCAGCCCTTTTGAAGGGCTCCACTGGAGCATTTGTCTGAAAGCCACAGTCGTACATTTGTCTCTTCTATATAGATAGAAGATATCCATATATCTTCTTAGTCCAGGTCCACACCTTACCTTTTCCTGAAGTAATAAAAGACTGTTTTAAAACAGAAGTAGTGCTTGGGCTGCTGGTTTCTATGTAGATCCACTCTTATGGGTTTTTTCCTTGCTTCAGATTGCATGGAAAGCAGGAGGAGATGGTTATTCTTGCAATATACAATGGTGTAGACAGTGAAGGAGAGAATAAACAATATTTAGAGAGAGTATCATCTCTTCTGAAAGCAAACCCAACAACAACAAAAAAAAACCCCAACAACATCATGCTTGTAGTAGGTTTTTTAGCGTGTTCTGTAGATGGAGCAACTGCCAGGTAAATGTCAAAGCTCTCAGTTTTGGTTCCTGGATAGGACCTGATAGTTGAGGCATTAGTCAGCCTTCCTGCACCTCCTGAGGCGTGTGGCTGGTGCCCGTGTTTGCACACATTGGTTAGGCTTCTGCATTCCAAATTGCTCTATAAAGAGGCATGCATTCGCTGCCATTCCGTTTGGTAGCTGGCATAACCAGGGCAGGCAGCTACGCCCCTCCAAAGCTGGTCTGGCAGGACCAGGTGAACATCAGGGCCACCATTCATGAGACAAAGGTGCCTTGTAGGTGTGCTGCACGCAGAAGGACTTCCAGGTACTCGCTGCTTCCTCTCTTAACCCAGCAAAATACTCTTGTGCAAGCTGAATTCTTGGCCAGTGGTTCTCCTGGCTGGTGCACTGGCCACCATACCTGCTCACCAGTGCTGGGTGCAAGCTCAGCTACATACAGCAGGCAGGTCGGAATTGGCTCGTGAGGGTGGTTGTGTATACATCGTGTGTGTGATTGCCAAAAAGGTCAAGGAGATCATGCCATAGGGCTGAATCTAGGCCAGCCTGTATTTCCTCTCTCTTAAGAGTTTCCTACAAACAGTGTCTTTGTGCCTTTCACAGGTGTGGGTGTTTGGGGAGAATGGTTCCTCCTGAACTTAGATTTTCTGTGTGTTTTTGTAAACGTTGGTGGATTTGTCACTTTTAACAGAGAAGAGGTTTGAGCTATCTCTGTGTGTGTAGGAGTAGAAAATAAAAACAGTATTCCCTTATTATGGTCAGATGGTAAAGGCAGTAAATCACAGCAAACCCAGCCCACCTGGACCTATTACTGTAGCACAGAATGGATGTAAACCAGTTCTCAGTGTAGCTGCATTGGTCAGGAGCATGGCATAGTAGAAACATACATTACCTGATTGTGACTCACTTGATGCAACAAGTTAAAAAGGATTAAATTCATGGGCTTCTCAGAAACATTTACCAGGTAATGGTTGATATAGCTGATGTGTTGGTAACGATGCTGGGATGCTTTCCCGTGAAAATGGATTAACATCACTGATAAACTTTATGAATTTGAGTTTTCTTCTGCCTGCAGAGGGGCAGTTTGCTTAATTCCTTGCAGGATCAGGAGCTATGCTGGGCTGAAATAAATTGCTTTTGGATTCGTTCATCGGTTATCTCTTTGCATGAGCCTTGCTTTCTTGTTTCCCCTCTCTGTGGCCAGAGAGATTTCGTCATCGGGAACACCTAGGTATGCCGCAGCAGCCAGCTGCCTGCGCCTGTGCGCGGAGAGGCAGGGCGGCTCGGCTCGCCACCGGGCAGGTCCTGCCTCTGTGCAGGAAGAATTTCACACCCTGGGATGTCTCTGCTCACTGGGTGGACGGTGCACTCGCAGCTCCACAGAGCTGTCCCGGTCAGCTCAGGGTGCCCAGCTGCGGGTGGGGGTCACAGCACGTCCTAGGGGAGCTGCTTTGATGTCACCTGCCAGCCGGAAAAGGTGCCGCTGCCTTTGTATTTTCTGATCCTTACGTCCTAGCAGTGTTTTCAGTTGGGCAAAACTGAAAGTCTGAGAAGTTGCTGGTTTTGAAGTGGTGACAATAACTTGCTTTTAGGAAAGTTTCTACTCTAAGTTGTACAAATAAATAAAATCAGTATTTCCAGCTGAGTCAATTAAAAAGAAAAAGAATCTCCAAGAAGTTAGGGCTTCTAAATGCATAAACACCTGAAGCATTGAATGGGGAGGGGAAATAAATAAGCTTGAATCATCGTAGAAGACTGGAAGAGAATAACGTACTGATGTGGTCAGCTGAGGAACCAGCCTTTTATTTCTTTTTCTCTGTTTGTAGACTCGGAAGAATTAAGAGGGTTCCTCTCTTTCTGCCATTAAGATGTCAAGAGCAACAGCAGTGGTTAGCTGCTGATTTTTCTTTCTGCTTCTCCGTGGGCTTGAAAGCTGGCTTTTTGGGTGCTTTTTACTCTTACCTGCTGCCATTTAGATCTTCTAACACTCTGCCCCCTCATAATTTTTCTTCACAGATAAAAATCTTGTGGGCTGTTTTTATTACTAACCTGCTCAGTTTTTTATGTCCAATTCTGTCTCTGAATCTATTGAATGTTAATAAATGCAAATTTATTATAATTCCCCCCCAAACCCACGGTTTACTCATGGAAATTAAGTTGATACCCTGAAGTATCTAAGGGATGTAAAAGTGAACCAATTTAACAGTGAAGCTGTTTCATAATCCATATAAATACATGTTTTAGAGACCTCTTTTGCAACTTATGCAGGTGTTGGCTTTTAAATATTCTAAATTTTGGTATCTACCCTTTTCTCTAATATTTCTTTTCTCTTTTTACCAGGTCATCACACAACGAGCTAGAAAAACATAGGTAAGTCTTGAGGAAAAAAGCAAATTAAAAGATTTATGGCTGCCGTTAGAATTACCGTGCTTATTGAGGAATATTTTGTTGAAATCATTTTGATTCTGCATTGAATAGTTTATTGTTGGGCTTTTTTTATGAACTAAAATCTAATAGGTAAAATATTATTTGGCTTTTTTTCTGTTGTTTGGTATGCTATTTTTGAAACACCACTGATAATTTGCTTCAGACTGATTAATGCTGTAACTGGTTAGCCATATCGGTACTGCTAAGGAATCTGGTTACAGCAACTGTTTGCTAGAGGTGTTAAATGCTATAAGTACGATCAGAGTATTTTGTGATTAAGGTGGATGATTTTCAGGGAACAATATGTCACACAGGGTTATTCTATGTTTTTTTTAAAGTATGCCTAAAGTGCAGTTAATTTTCATCTTGCATGTAAGTATCTACAGATGCGTTTTTTCCCCTCCGTCTGCTTCCTTGCTGGTATGTGTCCTGTCCAAAGAGCTGTGTGTGGGCTAGAAATCAGCAACTCCTGCGCTGCAGCCCTGGTTCTGTGTATCCAGCGCTGTGAAAAGCTGCCCTTACTTACCAAGGACATTCATTAGACCCTGAAGACCCAATTTTTAACGAACTCGTGTTTGCAGAATTTTGGAGGCAGCCTTTACCACCTATTGTATCTTGTCAGAGTTTGTTTGCAGACGGGTTTCTTAGCTGTAGGAAGTCCCCCGGGGTCCACCTCTCTGAAAGGTGCACAGAGAGAGCTGCTGGGTGCCAAAGGTGTCCATCTTCACACTAGCTTTCGGTTCCCCGGCTGGGCAGCGCCGTGGCACCCTGGCTGTGGGATCGCTGCCTTTCACTTCCCATTGGGGCAGCAGGACAAACTCTCTTTGGAGTACTTTTTCCTTCTTTTTTGTGTACCTTGTGGTCTTTTGAGTTTCACGCATCCAAAGAAAGCAAGGGGTGTATGTGTGAAAGTGACTAAAACCTCTGCATGCTTTTAAATACGTGAAACGTGGTGGATGGCACAAGATTGGACTCGGGGTTTTTTTGTGTGTGCGTGTTGTTCTGTGGCCGCAGTTACGTAGCAGCTAGACCATCACTTCCCTTGCATGCCTACATGCTTTCCTGCAGTTTAATTGTAATCCGAGTAAACTGTAGCCCTGCCTAATGGCCACGTGGTCGTCCTAGAGATGAGAGGAACTGGGAAAGGCTCGAGCTCACAAACGCAGGCCTGGGCTGCAGAACACGGTGCATTGGCTAAGGCAATGAAATCAGCTGGCAGGAGTTCTGCTGATAGTCTTCAGGAAAATAACTTCATGCAAAATTCTGTCNTTTTTTTTTTTTTTTTTCCCATCCTCTTTCCAGATACTCTGTTCCATTTCTTCCTTTTCCCCTGTTCCATCATTACTGACTTGTCACCATTTCAGCTGTGTATTCTGTTTTACTTTTTTCTACCAGCCATTTTTATAACCTGAGCATGGAGTTGCCCCTTCTTCCCCCTGCTCTGCCTTAACACGTTTAAGCAGCACAGTAAATAAGGCACAGCAGCATTTGTAGCAGATGCAGGGGCAGAAGAAGGTTCTATTATTAATTGTTCAATCTCTGTTCTCACTTCTCAGTTCTGTGTTGTAACTTTGTAGTAGCTGGACCATATAGTATTTGCCTTGCTAGCTTTTCTTTCTCTGCCCTCTCAAGGTCCAAATAGGTAAACTGCAAGGTATGTCTTGTGATTATACAACTAATATTTGTAACCACTGCTGCTTGCTGTACCTCCTACAGTTACACTATACTCGAAGCCAGATTTTATTATTCCTGGTGGGAACCTGCAAATTAGTGCAAGATCCTTGTGTGTGCAAACACGGGTTCACAAAAGCAGATCAGGTATGCACAACTGTAGTGACTGAATGCACTGATGTGAAGGACTCTTGTAATTTTAATTATTTTTTTTAACAACCCCTTCCTCTAGTGTTGTGGGTGTATGAGCTGATAATACTGAGCATACTTTTTTTCACTCTGTTTTACTAAAATTGCATTAAAATCTACTGAGCATCGTGTAAAGTTTAATGCAAGATTTGCAGTTGCAGTGAGTCCTCATAGCAGCTGGTCCTTGCAGCAAAGCCCATCCTTTTCCCTCTGCACTGCCCTGCCCTGCCCTGCTGGCTGCAAAGCTCTGGATGTTGATTTTGGAGGTGAATCCTTTCCGGGACCAGTGCCTTTGACTCACCACTGCCATGATGCCTCTGGCTGAGACACACTTGGTTATCTCAGAGGAGCCTGTCAAGGAGGAAGAGGGGAGATGGCTGCTCATATCCTCCTCCTTGCCCAGTCCCTCACGTGGTGTCTGTGGGCTGGAACGAGTGCTGGAGAGCAGGGAAATGGCTTCATTATTTACAGGGCCTTTGTGTCCTGGCTGAGTGGCCAGAGTTGGCACTAAGCAGAAAGCCACAGTAGCCGTGTACTGATACATGGTGCCATTCAGGTTATCCGTTGGTGTTGCACATAACAGGTTTTATCTCTGGGTTTGACGTCATTGGGAATGATAGTGGTTGATCTCTCATTGTGTGTAGATTCAGGCATTTGGCACCACTACTTCAATTTCCATTGTCTGCCGCTGGGTCTCTTTTACATATGCTCTTGAGGGGATGCTCAGAGGAAGACAAATGCAAGTAGAGACATAATTCCTCCAAAAAACTCCTGTTACATGATAGAATTCAGACTACAATTATAGTAAAGTGTAGGTAATTCATACCTAAAGTTCTTTTTTCTCTGCTTTAAGTCTCCCTAGAATGACCTGCTCAGAACTTCCATGTGTGTTCAGGACGGTGAAACTGTAAGGACTCATTCCTCTAACGGCAGTCCTGTTTTGGTTCTTTGTGATCAAGGTTTGCATCTCAGAGCCATGAAACATTTTGGGGGTTAAGAAACTCCCTATATGAAGGAAGTTAGGAAATCTTTTATCCTAAGGACAGATGAGATTCTACAATATATTTTAATAACTACAGACAGGTGAATCAGAATGGCACATGGATGTAACTAGTTCCTAATGGCAAATATATATGTGCATATTCATGTATATATTTTCTGTTATTATTTCTAGCCAGAGCATTTTATCAGTAGGTTTTCACAGAGCAATGTAAATACCAAGTACATTGGTAATCATTTTTTTGCAAGGCAGTTTTTAAATCGATGTAACCTGACAGCTGTACAGAGGAATTCAACTCCCATAGTGTAAAAAAAACCAAACCCAAGAATCCATGAGACACTCAAGTGTCTTAAGAAGATACAGGATAATCTCATTTATTTGCATTAGTTTCTGCTAGTTCTACATTACAACGTACTACCCGAGGTATATCCCCCTGGAGATTGTACCAAGACCTTCACGCTGCTCTGTGAAGGCAGTGAGTCATCTGCCCTCTGCTATTCATGTGTGGACATGTCCCCACAGCTTGCACAGGGTTGTGGGAGGAAGTGACACCTCCCTGCCGTGGTCCATCCTTTCTTGTCGGAAGCAGATAGAGCCCCGATGAGCTATACTGGGACCAACCCATCAGGGCTTCTTTGGTGAGAAAGTAATTTCACTCCTGCCTGGCTGTAAGGAGCTCTGCTGCAGGAGGAATTCAAGATCTTGTTATTTCAATGGCCAAGTCTTTGAATATAGCTTGTGAAACTGAATGATTTTAAAGAACAGCTTTTAAGAATTAGTGAGGAAATTAATAAAAGTGTGCCTTGAAATCAGCAAGCCACATACTGCTGTCCCCAAACTGGCACTGTTTGAGCTAATGAGTGCCTTGGCTGGATGACCGTGGTATGGCTTGATACAGATGGATGGTTATCTCTTGCTTCTGTCAAACCATTTGTATTGTTCTCTGGTGTGGTACTTTTTAGACAAGAAGGAGAGAAGGGGTAGATTAGCAGGGGTAAAAGTTGTCTCATCTGCATTCCAAAAAACGGTAAACTCTGGCGAACAGTGGGAGTATAATGAGAGGAGGGAGCTGATGAATGCCCTTGGGCAGGATGGACTGCTGATCTGGAGCATGGCAGCAGTGCAGCACCTGAGTTGTAAGTGCTCTCCTGCTTGGAGGAATCGGCAGATCCCATCCCAGTTCCCTGAGCAAAATGCAATGTCCCTAGTTTGACAAAAGCTGGCAAGCTGAGCTGGGCAGACCTACAAGCCAGGCAGTGCTGTCGGGAGAGCTACCCTGTAGGGGCATTTCCCTGCTTTCCTATGCAAGTTGCTCCGAGAAGAAGTGCGAAGTGTTTAGCTCAGGTGCTGGGTGGAAGAGGGAGCAGTTCTCTCTTGTTCAGGGCTCACTAGTTGGCATTGCAGTGAGCTGAGACTGCTGTTGGGATGGCTTGGATCAGCTCAGCAGGACAGCCCGGAGTTTTTAGAAGTACAAGACCAGGTTTGGGAATACGTGAGACACAGTGACTTGTGAAACCTTTTAGTAGAAGGTAACAACTTTCCTTCTTCCCAACTGAGCCTAATGTATGCATTGTTTACAGCACTGATCAGGCAGAAACTGAAAGTGTTCCCGTGAATGCAGAAGTCCCAAGTTTTGAGTAGTGCTTTGTGTATTTTTTTTTAAACCTAAAATCTTGCCAGAGAAAAAGGTTGTTATAGCACATCGTTGTGTGTATACAGTAGATGTCTGTATATTAATGCAGGCTTTGATGAAAAATAGGTAAGTTTTTGATGGGAGCATTATGATGTACAATATTAGCTGATAAAGTAAATAGAGTAAGAGCCTCTGAAGTTAAGTTCTAATAGATAGTCTGTTTTCTCATGAAAGAAGTGCAGATGAGCTTGCCAGGAGCACAGTTATATTCCTTAGTACATTAAACTCCAAGTAACCCTGGTGGGTGAAATTAAAGTTCATATAAGCTGAGAGAGTGCATAGATGAATGTCTTGAAATTGTGTGTGGTTCTTCATGTTACTAAATTGCAGGGTTAATGGAGAGCACGTAATCGCCAGTTGCTGATAAACTTGCAAGTTTTGAAATAGAACTGAGAGGTCATTGAAACAACAGCATACCAAAACAGCGCCTAATGTTTATTTTTAATACAGGCTGCTTTTTCAAAATCACAAATTACCATTGCAATGAGTGCTGTTGTGCAACGTAACGATAGAGCTGCATCGATCCATCACACTCAATGGTTACGGTGCAACCAGGAGCCAAGGAAACTCCCTAACTGGCTGCTGGAGGTAAAGTACTTCCAGGGAAGGATCACCCAGTTGGTGTCTTGCTGCTGTGGTTCCGTCAGGAGTTTCACCCAGCCCGGATGCACACTGCTGCCGCTGGGTCCTGCTTCCTGCCAGCACAGCAGGGAGGGGAGCAGCTTCTCCAGCCAGTTGGTTTTCCTGACCCAGCTCACTGTCACCAGCACACCCAAAGGCCAGCGCAGGCAGAAGGCGGGATTGCCTTTTTGAATGATGGTATTAATTCACAGTAGAGAATAGGACATCTCTCTTCTTTGTCAGTTTATTATTGCTCCTAAGCATCCAGTATTGGCTGCTGTTGCCTGGGGAGTGCTGCACTGGATGGGTCTGACTGACCTGGTACAGATCTCATTGTTACAATGGGTCTATAAAAACTGCTGCTGTTTTTAGGGCATGGCCAGATTACACATAAACCATCTAGATAATGTGGCTGCTACATTAGTGGTGGGAATCACCATGTCTAACTACCTGAACATAACCTCCTTGTTAAGGAATCATGGAATTGTCAGAGGTGGAAGGGACCTCTAGAGCTCATCTAGTCCAACTCCCCTGCTAAAGCAGGATTGCCCAGAGCACGTTACTCAGGACTGCATCCGGATGGGTCTTGGAAATCTCCAGAGAAGGGACTCCACACCCTCCCTGGGCAGCCTGTTCCAGTGCTCTGTCACCCTCACCATAAAGAAATTTCTCCTCATCTTGGAATCATAGAATCATTTAGGTTGGAAGAGACCCTTGGGATCATCAAGTCCAGCCATCAGCCCTACTCTACAAGTTCTCCCCTACACCATATCCCTCAACACCACATCCAGTCTACTCTTAAACACAGTCAGGGAGGGTGACTCCACCACCTCCCTGGGCAGCCCATTCCACTGACTGACCACTCTCTCTGTGAAAATTTTTTTCCTAATGTCCAGCCTAACCCTACCCTGCTGCAGCTTGCAGCCATTCCCTCTTGTTCTGTCGCCAATTGCCCGTGAGAAGAGACCAGCACCAACCTCCCTACAATGCCCTTTCAAGCAGTNCTCCAGCCACACTGCCCCAAGCCTGTAGCGATGCATGGGGTTGTTGTGGCCCAAGTGCAGGACCTGGCACTTGGCCTCATTGAAGGCCATGCCATTCGCATTGGCCCATCTATCCAGTCTATCCAAGTCCCTCTGTAATGGAACTTCCTGTGTTCCAGCTTGTGCCTATTGCCCCTTATCCTGTCACTGGGAACCACTGAAAAGACTCCAGCACCATCCTCCTTCAGTCCACCCTCTAGATTCTTATAAGCATTAATAAGGTCTCCCCTTAGCCTTCTCTTCTCCAGGCTAGAGTCCCAGGCTCTCTCAGCCTTTCCTCATAAAGGAGATGCTCCAATCCCTCACTCAGCTTTGTTGTCCTATGCTGGATTTTCTCCAATAGTTCCCTGTCTCTCTTGAGTGAGAGACCAGAACTGCATGCAGTATTCCATTTGTGGCCTCACCAGTGCAGAGTAGAGGGGGAGAATGACCTCCCTCCTGGTCACACTCTTCCCTGTGCAGCCCAGAATTCCACTGGCCCTCTTGGTGACAAGGGGACATTGCTGGCTCATGGATAGTTTAGTATCTACCAGGACCCTCAGATCCTTCTCCTCAGAAGTGGTTTCCAGCGGGTCTGCCCCTAACCTGTATTGGTGCTTGGAATTCTTCCTCCCCAGGTGCAGGACCCTACACTTGCTCTTGTTGAACCTCATGAGGTTCTTCTCTGCCCAGCTGTGCAGCCTGCCCAGGTCACACTGGATGGCAGCATAGTCTTCTGGAGTGTCAGCCAGCCCTCCCAGTTTGGTATCATCAGCAAACTTGCTGAGGATACGCTTGATCCCGTCATCCAGGCCATTGATGAATATGTTGAACAAGACTGGATTGAGTATTGACGTCTGCGGGACACCACTAGTTACAGGCCTTCAACTTGACCCTGCTCTATTAATTACACTCCTCTGAGTCCTGTCACACAGCCAGTTCTCAATCCACTTCCCTGCCCCCTCATCTAGCCCACACTTCCTCAGTTTCCTAATGAGGATGTTATGTATCTGTTTCTTCTGGTTTTCTTGTCAAGTAAGGAACTTTTTACACCATTCACTTGGTGTGGTTTATTGCAGTTCAAGTGAATTGCAATAAACATACCTTTGTGCTGCTTAAACTAGGTAATGTCTTGAGAGTCAGAACAGCCTTTGTGAGAAGGCAACTACTATGGCTTAGCCATCAGCTCCCCCTCTTCTATTGCTGCCTGTCTGAGGGTGCCAGCTCCTAGTGGTCAGGTGAAGGGGGTTGCCTCAGCCAGTGCAGAGCTTAGTCTCAGTTCAAAACCCCTTTTACCTGTCATTTAACTGCAGGTTTCCAACAGAGGAGCAAAATATATAATGGCATTTGTGTCTCAAATTGCTGTAATAAGATTTTTTGTGGAACTTGTTTAGCAAAGTCTGTAAAGAGGTGTACCCACAGAACTGTAAATTTAATTATGTGTTTTTGTTGAAAAGCATCATCGGGGTCTGGTGAATCCATGGAATGAAAGAAATTAGAAGGTTTAAAGCTTTGCACTGAAATGCTGTTCTTTCCTGACCTTTTCCCCGCCTGTAGGCAGTCACCAAATGTCCGGCCCTGTGGCTTGTCCTGTACTACACGCTGCAGTAGATACTAGAAATGCACATGAACTCAACTGCTGTCTTTTCAGTGCACACAGAGCTCACCTGGCTATGCACTCCCAAAAGAGGTGTCTTCCCACCTGGACTGCTGGTTTGGAAAGGAGGGGTATATTAAGCAGAGGAAGCTTGGAAGTTAATCTGCTTGGGGAGTTATATTCCAGGTGTCAGAAACGTACACAGCCTCGTGCTTTGGACAAAGCTTTTATTCAGTAATGAAAAATGGACTAAAATACTGGCTTGACTAAATTGTAACGTCCTTTTTCCTGCTGAAGTCGGCTTTGAACTGCAGAGCCTAAATGCAGTCTCTGGTCTGGGCTCCAGAAAGCCATGTGCTTCCTGGCCGGCCAAACAGCCAGCAGAAAGCAGATGGGCGAGAAACCAAGTGCATGCGTTTTTTCCACTTGAATTTGTTCATCCCTCTCTCCAAACATAAGTCCATTGTGTGTCGGCCTCTAATGGACTGTGTGAAAGGTGGTTTATGTTCTCAGCATCTGCTAATTGACCTGGCCAATTCTTACCCGCCATGGTAGAAAGAGTGGGCTGGTCTTGTACTAAATAGAGATGGATGTGCCAGGCTTCCAGGTACTTTCAGGACCGTACAGACAACAGTTAGGTGCTGGTGCCCTGCAAATAGGGGAAGAGATGCCTGGTGGTGACTGCTGCCTTGATTGGAGGAGAAAAAGATTTGTTCAATTAGGTATTTAAAAAAAAATATAAAAGTTTTCCTTTTAAGCTTGCTTAGCTTCCTCTCAGCAAGCGAGCTGGAACTTGGATTTTTATTTGTTTATTTATTTGTTTGTTTAAATTTATTTAGGCAGCTAATGGGCTTTAAGAAGCTGGCCTCTGAAATGAGTCTTACATAAGGCATTGGGAATCCTTGGCTGAATCCCAGCCAGTCCACAGGTGAAAACTGTGTGCACAGAAGTGGTACCTGCCACGGTTTGAAGAGGTGGCAAATTGACCTGACATCTAGCAGAGTGGCTCCGGCTGGTAAAGGCAAGGTTGGCTCTGCACTCAGGATTCGCTCCAAACCTGCAGGAGGCTGATTTATCGTATCCCTAGTATGTCATGAGCGTAAAATTTTGAGGACCCAGTATTCCTGTTTAGAGCAGACACTAAGGGAGCAACCTAGGCTGGAAGAGGTGACTGTACTCTGCAGGTTGCTTGTTCTGTTCCCTACTGGCCTTGCCTCCATGCTGTATTGGCATCTCTAGCTCTGTTTTCAGTAGTCTTTTTCATGGGCTGCTTACTGCATTTGAGTATTGGATATACTGTGACCTGGTCCCAAATTCAAAATGTCTCTTTCTGGATGGAACAACATGTACTTTCCTGTTATAGCTCATGTTGCTTCCCTCTCATGGTCTCTGTCAGTGGACAGATAGACTACAGAGAATTCATTCTCAGGTCAAGTACTTTTTAATCTGTTTTTTCCCCTTGGTACACTCGGTGGCTTGGCACATGGCAGGCTGTGGACCCCATTTTGCACCCCATTCAGGGGATTTCAGTAGGAGCTGTGCCTGCCTGCAAACTGAACACACATCACATCCAGGCATCTACAGAAGGCACAGTTAAGGTTCCAGAAACTATACTAAGCATGAACATTTAGCCATCAAATCACAAATGTGAAAAAGCATAATGCTCTTCCTTCATGGCCAAGTAAACAAAAACCAAACAAATAAAAACTCCATGCATGTGACCCAGTTAAAACTGTCTTTTCTTGTCCTAAAGAAGGGTGCAATTCACAAGAACGGGTGAGGTATTCCTTGCCCCAGCCCCTCCCTATTTTGGGAAAGAGAGGGTTGTTTCAGGACTTTATTACATAGAGTGCTGTGTTTTGAGATGGAAACTGAGACGCACAAACTGACCTATGTACGTGTCCTGTTAGAGTAGAGCAGAGTGACAGGACTTGTCAAAAGATGCCAAGTGGCTGATATTATTGTTTAATTCTAGTTTATTTGACACAATTTTCTCTCTATACAAATTAGTGTAATTGTGTAGTGCCTGGAGGTTGCTGTAGCTGATACAGAAGAGGTGCACACTTGTATGTATGTATATGAGGTCCTCTGTTGCAGTGCTTCTAACTTGAAAACTAATAACTCTAGATACAGGATACATGCCTTACGTTAAGAAACCTTATATTAGGTTCTACCTTAGAGCAAGAAAGCAGAAGATTGGGGAACAATCAACGACGACACCTGAATGTGGTAAAACATCTCTAAAAGGTTGGAGAACTATTGTGAGTCCTCTCCTTCCAACTGCTACCTTGGAATTAATGCCTAACAAATTTACCTGCTTTTTTTCATTGATGTTTCAATTTATGTTACTAAATGAAGATACAAGGTGCTAAATAAGGGGTCTGCCTGGCACTTAATTGCTGCCAGAATTTAGCAGCTCCTGTTAAAGTTGGGAGTACTCTCAGTGGGTGCAAATACTGGCTGTGCAGACACTTTGTGCCTTACATACCCCATTAGCTCGTATTTACAAAACATAAAGGTACCAAACCCTGTAATTCCTCAAAATAAGCTGATTTACTCCTGATCGGTAAGTGCTGCTGTGTTGACTGCTGAAATGAACAGCATGGGTGGAGCAAATAATTTCTGCTAGGGAAATTCGGGAGCTTGTTGTGTGTGTTTGGCTAGAAGAAGTTACTGGGTTTAGATGCTAGCAGGTATGTGAAATAGGCTGTCAGGTGTCTTGGTTCCCACTGCCTGACTTTACATACTCACATGGCGAGTGAGTCCAAACTTGTGTCTCTTCTTCCCGTTGCCAGATAACCTCAGTGCACTGTGCTTAAGAAGTTTGCACTGAGTTCTGTGGGGAAGAAAGGAGGAGGAGAAGGAAATGGGGGAGAGTTCTAAAAAGCTGTTCCATACTTTGTAATCCCAAAATGGTTCGTTTTCAGATTCTGCTTGATGGCACTTGGTTGGCTCAGAGACAGCCAGCTTTGTACTGGTCAGTGGAAGGGGAAATAGGATGGAAATTAAATTATAAACAAGGCACTATCTATGCTGTGGCAAGCTAAATCTAAACTTTGAGGCAGGACTGTCACATATCTGCAGCTCCCCGCTGTCCCGTGATACCAGATTTTGTTGCTATTTAGGGGGGAAATATATAAGTGTTACAAGTGTGTATATATATAAGTGTTGCTCAGCTTCTAATTCATATGAAAGTAAGAGTAGCTACTGTAGCCTTGGAAGAGACCATCTTTAATTACAGTCAGTGCATTTAATCCTTCCCCTAAATTTGTTTATATATACACCTCACTGTCTTTTCTGTTCAGCTCTAATTACAAGGTTTCAGTGATGGAGTTGGAGGCGTACAGCAAGACATCTGGGGACTTGTATTGTTAATTACTTCAGGGTGATTTCTTTTCTTCTTTCCCTTTGGTGTTCTCACTTAGGGTCTGAACCTGCCTTTGGCTGGCTGGAACAGGCATCTTGCTGTCACTTCAGGGCACCCCAGCTGTCTTGTTGGAGGTCTCAAATGTCTCTAGTGATAAAAGACAGCAACACCCACCACCTCCTTTCCCCCAGAAACCAATTAACTTCATTTGTGTGTGCTCAAGCTGCCACCATTAACTACTCCCTCTAAGATGACCATGAAGCTTTGGTAGGTAGAGGTGGTGAGGAAGTATTAGCAAAAACAAAAACAGAAGTAAGACACAGCACCAAACATCACTTTGTCATGCCTGATTTGCCAGTCAGAGCTTAAAACTTCCTACCTCTGAGAACAAGAAAATGATTGCTTAGGTGGTGAACTGGAGATAGAGTTGCCTTAACTCTGGTTAGGTTTTAAAACGGTGGTGCGAATTGCTGATGCTTCTTTCTGTGCCTCGTGCACAGGGAACATGGAGTCCCTGCAGCATTTGCCAGGCTGATTAAATTGGGCACTTGGTATTTTTTGGCATTTGTGTATAGAGGTACAATAGACAATAAAACCCCAGTCACAGGTATCCACTGCTGCAGATATTAATGCCTCACGCTCTTCCTTTAACTTGATGGAGGAAGAGGCTGCTCAGTGCCGTCTGTCTGCCATCCCAAGGCCTCACGCTCAGTCTGTGACAGCAATGCATGTTTCTAATTTAGCTAAAATAACTCAGCTTGACTTGCCTCTCCTTTAATTTGCCATCATCCAGTGGTGTAAAAAACAGATCTTGAATACATTTTTCCCCTCACTTGACATAGGCATAGAATAACCAGGGCTGTAGGGAGGTTTAAAATTAGGCAGGACAAGCCCACTAGGCCTCGTTCTGTGCTTTTCGCTTTGTGCTGAGCTGCAGCTCAACTTATCTCGGCTTCTCTAAGCATTGTAGTCTTCCCTCCCCCCCGCCCCCTTTTTTTTTTAAGATCCTTCCTGTTGGCAGCTGTCCTGAGACACGATGTTCTTGCTTAGCATTTTGATGTGGGGAAACAGTCTGATAATTAAAGCCGGTTTCAAGCCATGAGCTGATTTGTAAGCAGTGACTTGCTCTGGGGTGTTGTCGGTCGATAAACGTGTAGCTTGTGTGCACGGAGCCATTCTGCACCTTGTGCCGTAAGCGCCATGTGAGAGGGACGTATAAGCTCCCCGGAGCTACTTGTGGAGGAGACCTGACAGCATCCTCCTCAACCACCTTGGTGAATGGTTAATTTGTAGAAAATTGTAGTTATCATCCTGTTGCCCTCTCTGTGTAAACGTGGCGCAAACCAGTTGCTCTTACCCTCCTTCTCCCCAGTGGACAACAGGATCACCATGAGACAGCAATGTGCCCTTATGGCCAAGAGGGCCAGTGGCATCCTGGGGGTCATCAGGAAGAGTGTGACCAACAGGTTGAAGATGAAGATCCTTCCCCTCAACTTTGCCCTGGTGAGGCCCTATCTGCAGCACTGTGTCCAGCTCTGGGCTCCCCAGTTCAGGAAGGAAAGGGAACTGCTGGAGAGGGTACAGCAGAGGGCTACAAAGATGATTAGGGGCCTAGAACATTTCTCCTATGAGGAAAGGCTGAGGGACTTGGGTCTTTTTAGCCTGGAGAAGACTGAGGGGTGATCTGATCAATGCCTACAAATACTTAAAGGGTGGGTGTCAAGAGGAAGGGGCCAGTCTTCTTTCAGTGGTGCCCGGTGGCAGGACAGGAGGAAATGGGCACCAGCTTGAACATAAGAAATTCCATCTCAACATGAGGAGGAACTTCTTCATTTTGAGAGTGGCAGAGCACTGGAACAGCCTGCCCTGTAGTCTTCCCACACACACCTCCACCCCTCAGCCCCTGCCTTGGATGTGGTGGAGTCTCTGTCTCTGGAGACATTCAACACCCGCCCGGACAAGTTCCTGTCCAGGCTGCTCTAGGAGGATCTGCTTTGGCAGGGGGGTTGGACTTGATGATCTCCAGAGGTCCCTTCCAACCCCGTATCATTCTGTGATTCTCTGATTTTTCTTAAATAAATGCAGTTCTCTTTGACCTATGCTCTACAGTGCTCAACAAATTACTTACAAGAGTACTGTGAGAGATGGTACATGAAAACACAGCTAGTGCAGAACTGCAGACCCATGTCAGGGGTTTGGGTTTGCCATGTAAATGTCCTTTGTGGTGTTCCACCGCTGGCGAGGACCAAAGTGTTCTTGCACTCATGTAAATGGTGGTGAGTCCTGACCCACTGTCCGGGTTTCGGTGGGGAGCATGTGTAAGTGCACGTGTACATCTGTGTAACTTCAAGTGGGAATTAAAACCGCTTGATACCGGAATGGCGTGATCTTGCTATGGCACTTTCCTTATCTAATTGGGTCTGACACTATTCTGAGGTAACAGACAAACTTAAAATCTTAAGTCTCCCTGCAGTGTAATCTCAGAAACTTGAGTGCCAGTTAGACAGATGGATTGGAGAGGCCTAATTTAGGAGGACTGCTAACTTGCAATGTGTGTGTTCTAATGTGCGAAACAAATGGGTAGAAGGCTGGATGAATGAAGTATTAAATAAGTTTATTAAAAGCATGGCTGATTATTTTTTTGTGGACTCTGTTTCCAAGCGTGTACAATGGTATTTCCATCACTTGTGTATTTCTCCAGAAGTACTGTTGTTCTTCTGCCTGTGTGAGGTACTGTGTGATGCTGAGCTCATGGTAATAGGTGATACCCCTTTTGATATTGCTTTAAAGCATTTGAGAGGTAAATGTTAAAAGACAATCAGTAGATAACAGGGCTAAAAATAGAAGACACCTGAAACAGAAATTCCTTTTGTATAGGTGTAAGAATTGTTCATATTTGTCTGACATTGACTTTGAAGGTTTAAAATATAGAAAACTGCTCTTTATAGATGAGCATAACCTGAAGGCTGAAGTAGTAAAATATAGGTTGGAATCTGCTTCTTTTCCCCAGAGGAAAAGAGTTCTATACAAGGGCAAAAATGTTCTGCAGGGGATTTCAGCTGTTTGTGTAATGTTTGATTTCTGTTGCCTCAGATTCTTGAAAGGTCAGAGATCTTATAGCCTCAGGTCAAAGGATGGAGAATCCTATACACGTAAGTTTGAGGTGGTCATCATCCAGGAAAGACAAATGGTATCCAGCTGCCTTTATGTTTGCCTGGGTTTTTTGAGTATCCCTGTGTAGCTTCTGTATTCCTACTGACATTTCCCATGAAACACATCTCAGATTTCTGCATGTTGCTGTTGCTTATCTCTGAGACCCAAAACAATGAAGGCTGTTAAACCTTTCATGGCCGCCTTTCATATAAGAGCAGCTTAAGCGAGTGGGCTGGCTGAAGCCTGGGGATAGCTGCGAGGACAAGCCTGGCTGCAGGGAGGAGCCTGAAAGAAAAACAAGGAGAGGAGATGAGGGTGACCAGATGTCGGTCCTTCAGCCCATAATACCGTGGAGATGGGGGCTATGGTTCCCCAGCAGTTAAAACATATACCAGTCAGAACTGCTGGTGTCCCACCTGCCCTGGAGTCCTTGCTGACTCCAGGGTCCTGCCTGTGCGTTGCCTTGGACAAGTGCTCCTCCCAGTGCCTGCCACAAGCCCATGAAAGACAAGGACTGGTTGGAAATTGACCACTGTATTTTGGTTTTGTGGTCTTGCTGGATTAATCTGCAGGCAGTTGGTATGTAGATGAGCGTGTGGTGGGGTGGCACCAGCTGGGTGGACGCCTGTGTCACACCTCACACGCCTCTGACAGCTTGTGCTCACTCTGCGGCAGGCGGAGAACTTGAGTGGGAGATGGTTGAGGAACAGTAGGGCAAGAAGCACTAGCTGTGCCACAGGGCTTGTATTTCTCCTGCTGGCTGAAGTAAAACGTGGCTCTGACCCTCATCAGTCTGCTTCTGCTGTCAGATACGCTCCCAGAGGGACAGCACGTGGATGGTTTGGCCAGCCCCCAGCTGCTGAGGCTCCAGTCAGGTGTCTCACGCTGGTGCTATCCGGGGTCATTCCAGCCCAAAGTGAGCCTCAAGAATTGCTGTTGTTTGCCCATCTTAGCCACTGCTTCTGGCTTACAGCCATACATGGCCACCACAGCTCACTCTCCAGTGGGAATTGGAGCACAAAAAGCTTCCAAGTTGTAGGCATTTGGAGAGAAGAAGGAATGTTGATGTAGCTGAGTGCTTGTGTTTTTGCACAGGCAGCTGTCATTGCACTCAGCCGGGAGCTACTAGAGGGAAGGGGAAAGGTGAGAGAGGGGAAGAGCACAACACAGGCAGCAGGATCTGCCAGGCATCCCCTCTCTTGGCAGTCAGTAGTGTCCTTCTTGCAGACCAGTTAGTATTCACCTGCCCCAGCTTGCATCCCAGCTGGCTTTCTGCAGGCTGCTGCTGAGAGGCTTAGCTGGCCAAATATCCATATGTTTGTGGCACTGCAGATACTTCCCTTAACTTATGTTGGATGAAGGATGTAGGAATAAGTTCTGGATCGTGCATATGTTCTAAACTGTGAAAAAGCTGCAGTTTTTGGAAGGTTAAAAGGCAAAGTTGAAGTGTGGAATCTTGGCTCAGCCAGTGGGCTGAAGTGGCACTAAGTGAAAGTAAATCGAATGCACTGTGAATGCTGCAGTGTGCAGTTAGATAGAGTGGAATGGAAAACTTACATATTTTTTGGAGTGATAAAATGCACAAAACCTAGAAACAGTAAGCTGTACAATGGGCAGCAGCAGTTTTCTTCCCTTTTCCTTCACACCAGCCATTTCTGGGCAGTAGTCACATGAAAACTTGCAGATAACTAAGTCTGTAGCAGCACTGGCTTTTTGAAAGCTACTGATGGTAAGATAGGCTTGCAGCCATTGCCTTCCTAGGCAGTTGATGTATGTCTTGTGTTTGGGTACTTCAGAGGTACCACAAGGCCACCAGCTACCTGGCAGCAACAGCTGGCTGGCTGGTTTTGATTTGGTGAAACCGAGACGCCAAAATATTCAGCACACTGCAAATGCATATAGGGAATGAAACTCACAGTTAACACTAAAGTAAATAAAGCAGGCGGTTGCACTGAGTGTAGGGCTGTTGCATTAGACACTCACAGCTTCTTCTGCTGATCTGAGTTGCAGAGGCCTCTATGAGTTGTTGGACGTGGGCAAAACATGCCAGGTGGAACAATCCTTGGAGGAACCTTCACCTGCAGCACACACTTTATACTGGGGGCGGGGGAGTTGGGGGGGAAGGCATCTATTGCAGAACGCTGCTGTTTGGCCTCTCTTTTCTTAGATAATAAAAAGCTGAGAGGTTTGCTGTAAGGACACCACTGAATTTTCTGGGTTTGACTCTGAAGCACTCAGCTGTGAGCAAGCGCTTCACACATCTCATAGCAATCGGCACACTGGGTGCCTTGCTATGGTACAGTGCTTTAATACTAAGAGGTTTTCTTTCCTTTTCACTAAAGCCAATTTGTTGTGTAGTTGAAATAGATTGTGCAGCTCAAGCATGAGCTAGAGCCTCTTTTAGAAAAAAAAATGCATTTGAGATATCCTTTGTGGAGTAGAAACTATTGAAAGTGTTTCTGGCTGAAATAAATATAGAAGAGACAGGATTTTATACTTCAGTGGAGGGTTGTTATCTTCCATTGTATTTAATATTTTGCTGAAGATATGCTAAATTCCATCTAGACCATTAATAAATAGGTTTCTTTAGAACCATATTTATATGATTGCATGTCTGTGTTTTCTTAAAATAGAACTTCATATATAATCTCTTAAAATGCCTGTGTAAACAAATATGTTTTAATTAGTAATCACCTTTGATAGCTTATAAAAAGTGTTGTAGAGCTGTAAATACAGCATTCTTCACACTTTTTAAGAAAAGTGTTAGCTTAAGGAGGAGTGATGGAGTATGCCTGAGCACCAGCTTCTGCTGAGCAGAGTGGGGTATAAAATTATATGTTTACCTACACTTAATGTATGGCTGTGATACCCAGGAATATACAGACTATGAATACGAACACGTTCCGTTTTCAGTACCATTGAAGCCATTTGCACCAAATTCTGTCATTGCTCAAGAGTGTGACTATGCACAAAATAAAAAAGATCTTGACTTGCTGTGTCAAGCTCTGGTAGGAAAGGGTTGCTGTTGGAGTCAGAAGGCAGGCAGAGTTTCTCTCTCTGATTTTACCATGGTAGCAGGCGAATCCTGATGTTGCAGTGGGGAGGTTTCTACTGCTGGTCTGCATTTCTTAAAAACATCGAAATAATAAGGTTATGAATGCTGTCTGTGTTCATCCTTACCAGTGTGTGCCAAAGAATCCAAAGCTTCTGTGTTTGCTGATCTTCTCTATCTAAAACTAAAGTGCTCCCTGTACGCGGGTATTTGCATTTCACAAATAAAACTGTGACGAGTCTTCCTGGAAAAACATGAGCATCTTAAAATTGCAGTTAGCTCACTTCTGTATTTTACACTGAATTTCATGTCTGGTAGGAAGATAAAATCACATTTCTCTAGGGAGAAAACACAACCATTAGTTCACCGCAGGGGTCTCTGACCCCAGAGTTGGGGGCTGAGCCCAGACTGTTTTGGTTCACAATGTACCTGGAGATACTTGACACCAGAAGTGAATTTTTGGTGCAGAGATTCTTTGATTTTATCCTATGTATATTATTAAGCCCAATTACATAGTCATTATGCAACAATGAAAAATTTAGTAACTGCTCTATATTTAAACCTTTGTGTATTAACTTCATTGCACAGCACCAGGGTAGGTTTGAATGTGAGAAAAAAATGGGAAACATGAGAGAAGGAATCTGAAATGCTTCAGTACCTCTGTCCAGTTTGTAATAATAGGACTTCTACAATCATTTCACACTGGTTTGCAGGCTCTGAAGTATGAAGTATGTCTGTATTAGATTTGTACTACATTTACCTGGCGATAGGGTACGAGGCTGTCTTTTTCAGACTGAAATGGTTAATGTACAGAAATGACAAATCTTGGGGTTTTGCATCTATTTAAAATATATCTGTTGTTCTCAGTCGTGCAGCTTGTAATGATGGCATTTTCAATGTCACTTGAGTGTTTGATCTATAGTGTCCTTTTCTTTGCAGAACACCACCAGGCAAGTATATTTAGCAATTGATTCAAGAGTATGTCAACCTCCTGTGCACGCAGCTAGTTTAGTAGACCAAATTTGGGACATCTGAAGTACAGACACATGTTCAGCCATGCAAGCATTTTTAGCATGAAAGCATCTTGCAGAAAGCACAGTTAAGGCCTTCTTGTGAAGCAAGCATTATTTCATGCCCATACACGCTTCAGTGATGCGCTGTGGTGTGAGAGAGACGTTGGGCTGTGGGGGCTGAACCAACAGCACCCTGTCTAACCCAGCCAGCTTCTGCTGGCACCAGCATGAAGGGAAGCTCAGAGCATGCAGTATGGGATATGTAGGAATAGTGACTTTTTGTCCATTTTCTAGCCTTCCAGATCCTTGCCACCCATCAGCTGGTGATGCTGCAGCTCTTAGGATGCCTCCCAGTATGGCCAAGACAACTGCATGTCTTGACTGGGCAATCTGCTAGTGTGAGTGGGTGGGTGTCAACCAGAGCTGTTCTGGGACTTCCCACAGGATGGCAAACTTTGCTGATAGATTTGTTCCTCCCCTTTTACAACCAGCTTGAGAATGAGTATATGAGAGTCCTTCTTCTAATTTGGGGAGACTGCGGACTGAGACCTTGAGGATGTGCAAGGTGAACACTGTCATGAATTTGACTGCTCCCTAGTGAGTTTTATGCTCTTGCTCACAATTGTTGAGAAGCAGATGAGCGTGGCCCTTTTGACTCATTCTGCAAGTGATCTCTGACAGTCAGTGGCTCAATGTCAACAGCAGGAACTGTGGTTTATGTCTTCGGGTGCAGACCCAAGCGACTTACCATAAATGTACGGAAGGCTGTCGGCAGCTTTGTCTCCATGGGATGGCCAGCCAGGGTGGTGAGATGGACAAGCACGTGTTCCCCTGTCACCCTGTAAACTCTCATGAGTGTCTGCTGCTATTTAATTTTGCCGAGGCCGGGCTACGCCATGACATACTGGGGACTCAGCAGCTTGTTTTGGCTGTGCATTTGCCAAAGGAAGGCTTTGCCTTTCCAGCCAGCTCTATGCAGATCAGTGGTTTAAACAGTGGATGCTGTTCCCTCCCACAAATAAGCTCTGTAGATTTATACTTACATGGTATAGAAAACACACCTTCGCTGCTATCAAAAACCTGCAACTGCTGCCTGAGCTGAATCTGCTGTCTTACTAGCTGCAGGCCAGTTCTATCTATCAGGTTCTATCTATTCTATCTATTAGGTCCAGCCTATCTATCTATGCTGGACCTGACAAACACCCTGGAGAGCCTCTGTGGAAAGACTGCAGGTGGGTCAGGTCACTCCACAAACCTGCCAGCACTGAATGGATCAGACTGACGCAGGTTTAAGTGGCACAATTGCGTGGGGGTTTTGCTGTTCAAGTGAACAGGAGCAATATTGCAAGTCAAATGCTACAGCTGATTGAAATACTCACAGAAATGTTGATTGGAGGGACCTCTGAATGGCAATTGCTTTGTCTGGGTCCGTCTTGAAAAGCCACCAAGGATGGCACTTCTACAGCCTTTCTGCCAACCTGTTTGGATTGAGCACCACTGTCCTAGAACTTGTCAAAAATTAGTTTCCTGATGTCCATCCTGAACCTCCCAACTCACAGTCATTACCTCTTGTTAGATCATTCGACCCTACTAAGGAATATTTTGTTCCCTTTCCAACCACCCATCAGGTAGTTCTAGGAATTTCTTGGAATTGTTGCAGTTTCCTTGGGATGAAGGTTATCCAGTGAGAACAACAGGCTTTTTTTTGTTCTTCTTTTTTTTTTAATTTTTAATCTGCATCTTACTATTCCATTTCTTGGTGTACTAAAATAGGTTTTTTTCTGGGATTTCATACGTGTGGAGAAGCTTATTGACTGTTACCTGATAGACTCATTTAGCCTAATTTTGAAATTAGTTAGAGTCAAAAATCTTAATTTACTCTTGGGTGGCCACATGTGAATGTGATGAACCACCCAGCTGCTCCTGGATGTGAGCACTGCTGCAGGGTGCTGACCAGGACTGTGGGCTTAGCAACTGGTTTCTAGTAAGCATGACAAGTATAGTGCAGATTTAGAGAACTGTGTTGCAAGCTCACTTATGGGGAAACACTGAAGTCCTGAACATCTGAAACCCCTTTATTTTCTGGCAGAAAGGAAAACGTGGTAGATGAGAGACAGGTCACCCATTGCTTCTCTCCATGTGTGGGCCCGTACCCAAAACAGAGAGCTGCAGGTTTGTGGATTCAGATTTTGGATCCTTACATTCCATGATAAATTCATTAGGAATGACAAGGGAGAGATTTCTGTGCATCCCCACGAGGTGAAAAAAGTCCCTGCTGCTGTAGGCAGCACTGTCCTGACCCAACACCATGCTTTGTGTGGGCGAAGGTGTAACAGTTGGGTTTTGAAGCTGGAGCAGAGCGTAATTACCCCACTTCAACCACATTTCATGCACAGAGATCGTTGCCCCGTTGCTCCGAGACCAGGCTGCTTTTTTTTTCTTATTTTGCTTATTTTCTAGGTGGAATTTAAAGCATGAGCTGCAAAACACAAAGCAGCTCGGGCTGCGATTACCTCTGCGAGTGCCTTTCCCTCCTCCGGCGGTCACAGTCAGCCCAGGAAAAGTGAAAGCTGTCAGGTCCCTGCAGCAAAGGAGAGAAATTAGTGCTGGCCGGGCCTGTACGCGACAACTTAGCTGCTGGGAAGTTTGAGTCCCCAGTTCCTGCTGGTGGGATCTGTTAACATAACATGCCTGAAATGTTTTCTTACATTCTTACGTTTTTTTCTAAGATGTGCAAAATGAAGAATGTGGGGATATTTATTCCAGTACCACTGCACTTGTGGTGGGCTGGTTTTCTTTTGCCTTTTTTTGTGTTCATTGTGCTGTTGTGTTATATGATTTAGCCACATAAACGTGACTCTATTAATGTAAAGATCCATGTGCTTACGCTTGAAAGTCTTCAATGGTTTCGTAGGTGCTGAGTAAATAAGGGGCAGAAAAAGTCCCTAGAAAAACAAAAAAAGGTGAAGTTAGAACAGGTCTTTTAGCAAGTGTGTTTATTCCATTTAGTGCTATCCACTGTTAGTGCTGAGAGTACCTTAAAGCAATTTTATTAGTATTTAGCTCTTTTTAATTCTTGTAGGTTGGTGAAAACATTATTCTTAGCCTCAGTCACGTGAAGTTTTCTTCCGTGAAGTTCTGCTTTACCTGGTTGGCAGGTAACGCAAAAGAACCAGCACTTCAAAAAGACACACAGCCATGCCCGCTGGATCCTGGAAACATTTCTGTTAATTCCCCAGTTGATGGTAAGGAAGTGCAGTAAATCCTTATTTTTCTCTCTGCGGTAAGCAGGCTTTCTTCAGAGAGTACTAGAGGCAGAGAAGCTGAGCCTGTACTCTGGTTTCATTAACCTCTTCCAGGATTAATAATAATAAGATCTCAGACGAACAGCTCTGTATATTCCTTATCAGACTGTTAATTACTGCAACCATCTTGATTGTTCCATTTCATTGTATTTAACTCTCTGTGTACTACTTGGATACTATTCTTGTCCTTGTCACATCCTGCTTTATCTTCAGTCCCCACTTTCTTGTCAGCTGTCTAAATACAGTTGCATCCAAGTTGTGCTGAGTGACGCAGATGGTTGCGTGTGTGTTTAGAAGCCATTTAAAACCCAAAAAGATTAACTGAATTTAGCCCCCGAGCAGCCAGATAGTTGTTAGATACTACAGACACAGAAATAAAAATAAACCCTAGTAGTAGTTTTTGTATAAATATTGGTAGTCCCTGATTATGGTATTTCACCTTTGGGATATATTTAAATTGGATTCCAGTTTAAATTTGCAGTCACAGAGGTGCTCTGCAATCTGATGGGCTATTTTTGTGAGTATTTACCCCAATCCTTGTTGTTTAAATAAAAGCATATAGATGGTTATATATTGTATTGTATTGTATTGTATTGTATATGTATGCCTTATATTTAAAAACAACCCCCAGGCCTAAACAAAGAGTCCATCATCAGAGAGATGAGTCCATATGAGAATCATATTTACACCAATACTCTTTTATTCCTAAGTGGCTTGAAGAAAGAATTAACAATATTATAAAAATGGTTTTTGAATTCCTAGCTAATAGATTGCTGATTATAGGGCAGCCAGTACCAGCCATGTGCGTGTGCAGTCATTACGGTACTGCATTTTAATTAGATTTTATTTTGCTTTGGGTTTGTTCCCCGTTAATTCTCCGTTTGTTTTCACATCACACTAATCATTCCCATTACATGTGTGTGATTTGTGACGTGGTGCATATGAAATCCTCTCCAGCTGCATTCCCAGCGCTGAGGCTGATTTCTGTTGTTCAGAAGAAAACGCATCCTTGCCCAGAAGCGTTAGATTTCCCACAAAGCCTCGTGCCTTCACGCAGCGCCGAGCAGGTTTGGGAAAGGCGGTTTATTCATCTCACGCTTGAGACCCGCTTCACCTGCTCCTGCTGCTGCTTTGAGGGAGGTGCCAGCACGTCCCAGGCCAGGGCTTTGCTCCGTGGGCAGCCGCTGGTGGGAAGGGGGACACTGGAGACCTTCCTCAGGGAAGCGCTTCCGCCTCTCTTCCTGTCTGCTGGCAAAACTAAAAGGTGACTTTGCATGGATTCATCACAGCCAGGAGAGGCTTTCTTTTGGATTTAACTGTAGAAATGCCCTCGCACACTGTTCTTAGGTTTGCCACTGCCTTCCTTTGGATAGAGAAAGCGGCTGTTCCGTGGAGTACTGTATTGCCAGCCTCTTCCTTAAAGACTGACAAAGTTTGGAGACAAAGTGTCTGAAGAAATACCTCCTTGTTAACCCTCTTTTTACCAATGTACTTAATGTCACTAGTGTGAGAGAGATTGTTGACTGTGGTAGTAGTGATGCTTGCAAAGGAGTAGAGAAAGTAGCACCCAGTATGGCTGGAAGTATCTTCTCTTGTGTGTTTATGTGTTTATAGTAACGGTTGTCCTGGCTGTATGGTGAGAGGAATGTCTCCTTCTTGGGGGGATTGTGGGTCAGTAGATGGGAGGAGACAGGTGATCAGGACCTTCCTCTTGACAAGGCATGGATTGAACTAGCTTGGAGTTGTGTAGAGCTGCATAGATGCCCTTGCCATGTGTAGCAGAAGTGTGTCTATCGCATCAGGCTAGGCTAATGGGAGAAAGAGGGAGGAATTGGGGTCTGCAGCCTCCCTGCTCCCTCCCACAGCTCCATCACTGGGTTGGAGCGAAGTCCCAGTTTTTCTTCCTGACCCAGCCATGAATTCAGTGTAGGGCTTTGCCTGGATTTCTCAGCCCCCTGAGCATTCTCCCCCTTCGCTAATGTGGGACTGACCAGGCCGAGAAAACTGCTTTGAAACCCAGGTATGAAGCTACTGTCTGAGTGTGCCAAGCAGCGTTACTGTGCTTTCAGTGACCTTTCGGTCTGAACCTTTGCCAAAGGGAGGGGAAAGGAAGCCACCGTTGAACTGAGTTCTGCAGAGAGATCCTGCAAACAGATGGTGTTTGCATATAGGATACGCTCTGGGGCTGCAGTTTTACTACAAGGCTTTTCATTTTTACTCATTTCAGGCGGGCTAAACTGCGGCTATACTTGGAACAGCTAAAGCAGCTCGTGCCGCTCGGGCCGGACAGCACCAGGCACACCACTCTAAGTCTGTTGAAAAGAGCTAAGATGCATATCAAGGTAAAAACATTTATCCCTATTTTCATTTCTTTTAAAGCAGAATCTTCCAGAATGTGTATCCATAGAGAGGAATCTAATTTCCACCCAAAATCCCTATCCATATGTCTGATCTTCTGGATATACTGGCCTTCATTAATTGCAAGGGTATCAGTCACAGCATCGAGGTTTTGTGTTTTGCAGTTTACCCTGCAGTCTCAGGTACATCAAACAGGGATTTTTGTGATTACTAGTGGTTTACATTGTATTTAAGAAACAACACAAAACAAAGCAAAACAAAGAAACCCCAGAACATATGTTAATACATATGTATCAAAGTTGTTCTCTGTATATTTAGTTTTTAAGGACTGAGCAAAGTAGCAGTGTACTGCATTGATTCCAATGGAAAAAAGCAGATCCACTCATCCTCAAAAAAACTAATGGAGTCAAAGGGTTCATAGCTGCTACTCAGCCTTATCCCCATCCCATAGCTTGATGACCAGAATGTGTAGCATTTGACAAGCACTTAAAAGAAACCAAAACTGAAGTGCAGCCTCCTGTTGTCGCTCCTCTTGCATGTTTCATGGGTGTAACAAGTTTAAACCAAACCCCAACCCCAGATCTCAGCTGTGACCCAGCAGCAGTGCAGGTTATACATTTCACAGGCAAGTCAAAGGGCGTTAGTCCTCAGGCCTCCTCTCTCCAGTGACACCTTCACTCACGTTTTTACTGTCAGCATTTGCAGGGGAATGGGGTTTTATGCAGAAATAAGACAAACAAGTATTCAAATGCAAAAGTTAAAGAATAGGTTTCTACTGCTGTGCCCAGGACTAATTTTTTTCAAGAGGTCAAGAAAAGTGTCAGGAGAGGCCAAGCACTGCCAGTGATCTTGGAATATCTGGAGAACAGCCTGCAGTTGGACAGTATTGAGATTCACTGCAGTTGTAGAAATGGTTATAATTCAGATGAAGAAATAAAGATTAATTTAAGCACAACATTCTTGTGAACAAGTTCACTGAGCTACTCCTTCAGCTCTTGTAAGCACATTTACTCCAGCTGGGCAACCCCTGTTTTTACCATTTGAGATTTTGGCCTCTTGTTTATAATTCGGGCTTAACATGCGTGAAAGGCACTGCATGTGGTTTTTGTCTTGGGCTGCCCCCATCTCATGGGCTTATGCATACAAATTGAAAAAGTGTTTTTACAAGTGGCAAGTGTGAGAGATTAGCCATGTAGTTACCATTTCAGCTGCGGATAAAGCCCCAAACCTGGGAACACGCTCTCTCCGAGTCCATCGTGCATGGTACCAAGTACTCCTTTGCTGAAAACTGAAACTCAAGGTTACCTTTCTTTTTAAGATTTGAACTCAACCTACCCTAACTGGGTTGCCACTTAATTGCTCCTCAGCTACCTCCCTGCTGCATTGCCAGACACACCAGTGCCTGGCTGCCATTCCTTATAGTGTCATTAGTTGTGAACTTTTCACACACACCCCCTGTATATTGAAACTTACCCCGAAAGATTGGACAGTTTTGAGTCTCCTGGATATGAATCACTGAGTTCATTCCTAAAATAGTTGTTGCAGTTTGGGACTGCAGCCAGGAAAATACAGGAAAAGGAAATCTGATCAATTGGGCACATTTGGTTTGTTGTGTATGTGGATGTACCAACCCCTTCTCTTATTATAACATTGTGTATGCACGTATGATGCCTGTCTAGGCAGTGTGTTGCCTGGGAGGGGGCTTAAAGCAGGCTGCAGAAGTTAGATTTCACACAGCCAGGAAACTGCCCGCTTCAATAGAGGCAATTATTTTTGCCAAAGCTAAATGCTGTTGCTTTCCGGCTGGCATTGGAACAGCAGAATCCCTGGAATGGTTTGCTGAGCCCTGTCCCACCCCACTCTCCTCACAAAACCAAGCACAGGTTCAACCAGACGACAGGGAGGAACCGTCAGCAGCTGTGCTCACTCCCTGCACCTCTCAGAAACCTCGTGTAAACACAGTGCATGGAGAAAGTGGATCTTAAAAGTGATTTTACTGCTACCACCTGCAATTTACTTTATCAGATTTTTTTTTTTGATAATATAAAGTGTTTTGATTTGTGTGTCCTTGCTTTTGATCTCACCGTACTCATTACATTTTTTCCCCTAATCACATGGTCCTGTTTTTTTAAATGGCTAACAGTGATCTGGAAGAGGGTTCAGCTGAAATCTTAAAAGATACTATTTCTGTTACTGTACTTGGACCAACAGTACAGCACTAGGTGTGAAATACTCATTTTCTTTCCTAAATTGATACCTTCTTGTAATCAAGCAGAGAGGAGATTTTAGTTAGATGTGCAGAAGGACCCATTCAGAGGCTGTTTGCTGAGAAGTTTTGGATTGCTACCACTGGTTTTGTATGAGGTTATCACAGAATTACCACATTTGCTCTGCAGAAGTTCAAGGGAAAAAATGCAAGAATAAAGATAATTGTTAGTAAATTCCTCCTACTATATATAATTAAAACTGCTTATTGTTAACGAAGCTTTACCATTTGGGTAAAAATCTGCATGGCCTGCGGTAGGAGGGAGAGCATTCAGGTGGCTTGCAATGGTTCCTTTCTGGTAATAAGTCTCTTATTGCACCTAAAGAGGCATTACGTTCTGACTGAAACCTGAGCTGGGCTCTGCTTATCACAGATGATGCCAATTTTGCCTGACAAAAGATTTAAATATTCCCCACAACCAAGGCAACAAGAATTTGGTCTGAGCTGAGGCACATCTGCTAGTGCAGAAGTCCGGGCCCCCTACCCATGTATCTTCTTGTGCAACAAATTCAGCTCTGGCCTAGCCTGCTTAAATTGTATTGAATTCTATACAATGATAACAACAACAACAACAAAAATACAGCTTTAAATTTAATTGTTACTTTAAAAGTAATTAAAATATTTGAATTGCTTTAAAATTACTCCTTATGAGAAGATCTTAAGCTGCTAATGTTTTAACACGAGTGAAAGCTCTCGGCTCACTGCCTTTCTCTCCCTTTAAGAAATTGGAAGAACAGGACCGAAAAGCTCTAAATATTAAAGAACAATTACAGCGGGAGCACCGCTACCTCAAACGCCGACTGGAGCAGCTATCCGTGCAGGGCATGGAGCGTATCCGCACTGACAGCATGGGATCAACAATATCCACTGACTCTGAACAAGGTACCTGAACGAGGGCTTCCCAGAGGGACTTGCAGGAGCAGGAAGGGAAAGGGAAGCAGGGAAGCAAGAGAACATGATTTAGAACATAGATCAAGCTTTCAACAAAGCCCAGGCAAAATGGCTCCATTATGCAACTCGCAGAATAAAATACTGCATCTTTTTTACCTTCTTTGAAAAATGTCTTTTTTTTCTAATGGGTTTGGGAGCTATTAATACTGCGTGTATTTTTTTAAGCTATTTGTACTGCATGTCTTTTTGCCAGCTTTTTAAACAATTACCATTTAATGTTCCAAAGCTTTAGTGTAATTCTTGGTAAGGCTGGCATAATATTTTCATCTTGGAAAATAACCCCTTTCTTACTGGTCTTCATTAATTTGTGTGAAAAAACTTAATTCCACATGGTTTCTTGTGAAATTTCAGAATATCTTCTGTGTCATGATCACCAGGTGGTCTCTCCATTCGGTTCTCATTTAAGACAGAGCTCTTCAAGCTGCCTGTCACCATTTCTTGTTTGCTCATTTGAACTTTTCCTATGCCCAAACCCTCGCCCAGGCTGACTTTGTCAGGGCCTGTGAGAGCTGAGCTGCTGGCCACGGCACCGTCACTGGTGGACAGATGGCTACACCACGGTCACTACCAGCCAGCACCTGCATAGGTTGGAATTACCACGGATGGTGCGGCAGTGTCGTGGCCTCTGAGGCTTGGGTTGGCTTTTTCTAAGATCAGTGTCTATGCACAGGTTGGAAGGGCTCTGGGACAGCATTTGGTAGTGATGTCATGCAGTATATTTATGTGGATGAGGACAGAAGGGATTTTGATGCCCAGGTGGACAAGATGGTCCTTTCCTCAGGAATTACTGTTCCAGGATTTTTAAGTACAGAACACGCAGTATGATTCAGGTTTCACCCGCACATCGATCGATGCGGGCGATACCGGCCCATCACTCCTTGCTACAACTGCTGCCTTTCTGAAAATGTGCCTTCTTGTGTTTCCTTTAGAGGTAGACATTGAAGGAATGGAGTTTACTCCGGGTGAAATGGACAGTATTGGAAGTGCCAGCGACGCTGAAGACCACTACAGTTTGCAAAGCGGTTCGAGTGACGGAGGTTACACACATTCCCGCAGACTGAATGCCAGGCTCTCATAGTGCCTGAGTTACCCCTTCAACTCAGGACCATCTGACTGAAGCACTTATATATGAATATTCCAGAGGTGTCAACTGCCACTCTTCCGGGAAACCCCAACCACAGTACTCTGACATGGAGGTTTCTTACCCACGGTTCCCTGCACTGTAACCACAATATTAGATATTGTAAATCATGGGTTTGCTGCAGAGAACTGTGGTTAGGTACAGTTGTGACTTAAAGCTAGCTCAATGTAGCCATACTGCAAATTAAAGACAATAAATGATGTCATTCCATTCAAGAAGTATTAAATTCAAACTGTTGGAAGCATGGCGTGAGGGAGTTGGACAGTTATTTTGATTTTGCAGAAACCATTGTCAAACATGGAAGAAGGAGTGGGATCTGCAGTGTGTTAGTGATTCGGAGATACGAAAACCTAAACCTACTTTTTGTGGCATTTTTTTTCACGGAAAAAAGAACCCAAACCATTTTGAAGGCTGCATGGCGGGCTCTATAGAATAAATCCTTTCAGCAGTCGCTGTTTGGGTTGAAGCAGGCAGATAAATCTTCTAATCTCAGATGATCTTTAGAAAAGGTCATATTTACAAGTCACTACTGTACTTCAAAACAGGGGAAAAGCCAGCTCTAATAATGACTTCATGTGGGATGATCTCAACTTTCTTTTGCTTTTTTGTATTCAATATCCAACCAGCAGCAAATCGTTCTCTCCACGCTAACGGGAGCAGTAGAATACAGCACTGCAATTTCAGCCCGTTACCGTGGAATGGATGACATTTGAAGCATTTCAGTGGCTTTTTGGGTTGTTTTGTTTTGCATTTCTTTGTCTGAAGAATACAGAACTCAAGTGATCCAGTTCGAGATAGTTAGTCTTTCCTTGCAAGGAAGTGAAAACTCTGTTTGCTTGTATTTTTCTTTCCTTTTCTTCTATTTACACATGTCAATACATTTTTATGGAAGGCATGGCTTAAAATTACAGTATTCAGCTAGGAGATAATTAATCTTTTTTTTTTTTTCTTTTGCACACTATAATTGCATTTTCTATTCTTAAAAAAGTGCAAAAAATGTAAAACGTATGCTGTAAAACAGCAAAGTTTATTTAGTACTCATCAAGCTGTTCAGAACATATTTACCCAAATTGTAGCAATACTATGAAGCTGTATTTTAATACAACTTCTGCTTAGTGAAGTCATTAGAGCTTGGCTTGCCGGGTAAGAAAAAAATGGACCAGTCTTTGCATTATCTGTTTAAAGAAGGTCTTTTAAAAAAATAAAAAGAAGAAAAAAAAAAGAAGAAAAAAAAAAAAGAAGAAAAAAAAAGAAAAAAAGCTATAAACACTTTTAGGGAAGTGATTTTAGCAAGTGTAGTCTATATTTCCTGTAAGAGATTTTGTATTATATTTTCCTAAATGTTCTCATTTACTTGTATAGGGAGGGGAATGGTACAGACCCAGACCAGAGTCTCAGGGACTCTTCACCTTTGTCATATTGTGCCTTGGTGACCATTTATGTATGCCTCTCCTTTTCATTGTTTAAAGGACAACTAAGCTTTGTTTCAGGACCCTCTGTTGGAATGGTCAGTTGTCCACCTTCTTAGCGATGAAGCAGAGAGGTGTATTTCTATCTCCACCCTCTCGCAGCTGATTCCGTGTGGCTTTAAGTAAAATCATGAAATTGGGTTTTGGTGCGAGGGTGGATTGGCTGTGCATAAGCCCTCCCTTGGATTCACCAGCACCCGAATCTGTATTTTGTTAGCTTATAAAGTCAGGGTCTCCGTGAGACCAGCGCTCGGCGGGTAGGGAAACACAACCGTACTGTGTAAGGCTATGGGATGTCCAAGTGTGGTGCCATTTTTAGCATTCAGACACAAGACCTCATGACAGACTGACCATGATGATCAAAAACAAAGATTCAGTTGTTCTTTCAACATCTGACATACGTGTCCTCCCTTTGGCTCTTACAACACGGAGTGGAAATATGAATACATTTTGTGGCAGCTTACAGATCCTTGTTTGCACTCTCGCTTACTGCTTGGAACTTGCCAACAAGGAAAACGTGTGTGTTTAATTTACATAACCTAATGGACGGCCACCCCCACTTTGGCTCTGGGGAGGGGCCGAAGGTTATAAACTCTGGCAGCTGAATAAGAAAACAATTAACCTTTTCTGTGATGCAGGTTTTGGTATTATGTTCTATACACCTTGCATATTACTAAAATCCTCATTGTTGGGGAGAGCACACAGCAATATACTCATTGTGTGTAGCTGACAAGCAGCAGAAATTACTAGCTCCTTTGGTGCATACGTAACTAATTTCCAAATCATGGAAGAAATAAAAGAAAAAAAAAAAAAAAGAAAAAAAAAGAGTTTACTTTAACACACGACTGTTAACAGGAAAAAAAAAACAAGGCTAGTATGTTGTTGCTGTTCATTTATTATATAATGAACACACTCATAAATTGTCAAGTGTTTCCTTTCATGACAAGCAGCTCTTGCACAGAACCTCCTAATGAAAAGAGATTTGAAACCTACAGAAGGAAAAACGAGATTTTAAATTGAACATTATTGTACCTTAGGTCGACCTGAAATTTTCCTTTTAAAGATGAATGTGCTAACTTAATGAGTTCTTCCACGCTGGGTATCCATGGCTTTGTAGATCTTATATTTTCAATAAAAATTACTCGAATAATCTTGAGTGGAAATAAAAAGGGCTTATTTGTTTTTACTTTTTCAGTTATTGCAGCTGGGGGCTGTTAGGCCGGTAGAGAAAAAGGACACGGTGGTGCCTGTGTCATTCCCCCTCGAGTACAGCCCGGTTTGAGGTGGTATTCTCAGGCACAGCCCCCTTTCCTGCAGCTGGGACAGAAGCAGCCCAAGCTAAGGCAGCGGCACAGCTCTCTCTTTGGTGGTGGGTTTGGGCGCCTGTCCCCACGCCGTGCCACATCCAGCCCTTGTCACCCAGTCACATCCCTACAGGCTCTGACGCTCCTGTAGGGACGTGACTGAGCAGCCAGCGTGGCCCTTCCTGTGGCAATAGCACCTTGGGATGCCAAGACTTTGTAATCCCTTTCTTTTTTGAAGCTGGCTGCTGGGGTGTGTGCACGGGTGTGTGCCTGCCCGTGGGAATCCCTCTGCGCCCCCATAACTCTGCCTGTAAGCGCAGCACCTCCCGCTCGCTCGGGGACTAGACCCTGCCAGCACCCCCTCCCCTCCGCCGGCAGCTCTGCCCTGTGGTGTCGTGACCTGTCGTGCTCGTGGCAGGTGAGGAGACACCGCTGCTAAGTTTATCTCTCTTCTCTGCAATTACCCCCTGGGAAAAGAAGGAGCAGGGACAAGATTACAGGGTTGCTCGGTCTTTACCTCTGCAGAGAAAGGCTCTGGAGAGATGAAGTCATCAAGTTCTTTTTATGGAGAGGTAGAGGTTTGGCCTGTTTCCTGGTGGGAGAAGAAAGGAAGGGTTTCCCCTTGCAGGACGCAGGTGTGGAGCGGATACACGCCTCTCCCTTGTGCCTGGCTTAGCTCTTCCTCTCGCTCCGTGAGGGCACTCTGCCATCCCTGGAGAGAGGCATAAAAAAAACAGCCTAAAACTGTTAGCTTTTACTGCAGATTCTCCACTGCAATTTGGAGGATGAATCTCCTTCGCTCCCATCCTGTCTCTACCCAGTTTGTACACCTCGGGCCCACTGAGGTTGCTTTATTTATCTTCCAAAAAGTGGGGTTTGGCTGGCAGCAACTCAACAGCGCACGGCCTGCAGCCTGCATCGGCTTGTGCGAAACCCAGACCCTGTGCAGAGTGAGTTTTATCACATTAAAGCAGGGATAAAAAGGTCCCCCAAAATCCATGAGGATGGAGGTGTTTATAGATGAGTTTCTAATTTCTAGTGTAAGGTCTGGAGTGGAAATAAAAGAATTAAACTATAACTGGCATCTAACTTTTCCTGACCTTAATCGGTGTTATTTTCCTTGACGCAGTGGAGTGTGGGGTCAGCTGTCTCACATGCTGCCTAACATCCCCTTGTATTTTAATGAAAAACAAGTTGCTTCTGCTGATCTACAAATAAATGACTGTGATAAATAGCAGCACTGCGAGCATCCAGCCCTATCTTCTGCATAACCCCTCGCAGTGGGTGAACTTAAATGCCAGAAGAGGAGTGGGAAACGGGAAGCGCTGGAGTTGTGCCGGCGTGAGCTCCGCCTGCAAACCTGCTCCCATTCCTGGCCCGGGGTGGGTTCAGCTGCAGGATCCGTGTCTGCTGTTCTTGGAGGCACCGACAGCAGCCTCTGCTGCTGGGACAAGTGGTCATTGCACCGTTTTACCAGCTTTGCAGCCGACTGGTAGTTACTGGTGACGTTTTTCTCCCCCGCAGGTCAGCGCTGTGGAAAAAGAAACACCTTTTTAAAAACCGTGCCATCACAGCTTCTAATCAAGGAATATTCATTTTATACACGTTTATTTTGTGATGGTGTTGCCAAAGGAGTGTCTGCAATACAGAGAACTCCTCCAGAAAGAGGTTATTTATTTTTTTTACCACTAGAGGCCATAGATTTTGTGTGTAGTAAGAGTTGATACGTAATCCAGTAATTTGCACTTTTCAAAACTGGTGGAAGGAGAATTGAATCCCTGTAGATACTCTTCAAGGGAGAGCTGTGCTCCCTACAAATACCAATGGGGCAAACACACTCACAAAAATGAATTTGCCCAGCAATGAAATGAGCCAGCTGGCTACGTGACTGACCAGACACTCTGTTGTGAATCGGTAGCTGCAAAAGAAACATCCACGTGCGTTGCGCAACTACCTGGGCTTTAAACGCAGGGGAGGCGTGAACCAGGAGAGAGCAGAAACCATTTGGGTCACCTCGGCTGTTCTGTCTACCTGAAGTACCGTCAGTTACTGCCAGCAAAAGGTTCCTGGAGAGGCACACCCAGCAGAGACTCGCGGGTTGGCACAGCGGGGTGAGAGTGTTCCAGTTCCACAATTCCCGCCTTCCTTCCGCTGCGCAGGAGGTGTAAGATGTGGCCACATGGGATTTATGCCATCGAAGGGTTCTGTGCAACACGGGTTTGTAAGACATGAAATTCTGGTGCCAGAGAGCCTTCTGCTGTTTCCTGGTCAGATTGTCACCTGCAGGTGTTAGGGAGCGGGTTCTGTGCCAGAGCCATTGGGTCCCAGAGCCAAAGGAACAGTCTTACCATGGTCTGTGAGGTGTGTTATACCGTCCAGATTCATCTGTTCACACGTACAGGGTGCTGGCTACCTTCTGTAGCACACGGGGGATTGTGTTGTATCAGTATCTTGTCATCATATAAATGCAAATTTTGATACCTTTTTGTTGAGAGCAGGCCCTTTAAGAGGGGTTGCTGGGAGAGCACAGATGCAAATGAGTGGAAGTAAGTATAGTGAAAGTGAAACTGGGTGTAGGAAGCAGCAAATGAGACAAGGGTTGTAGCCAATGATGGGGAAACTTTAGGCGAGTGGAAAGTGCGTGAAAAGCTCGTGGACAATTTCCCTCTCCCTATCCGAATGTAGTGCTTAGCGAATGAGGACCTGTGACTTTGATTCAAACGTGGTTCTGCCTTCTGACTGGATTGTACTGCTTTCTGGTTGGAGAGCTTTCTGAATAAAGCTGAAGCTGATCTACCAATCATCTGGATTGCGTCTGGCTTCACTGCTCCTGGCCGCGGCACCTTTTTGCTGTGGGGTTTGGGTTTTTATTGTTTGTTTTTCATAATGTACTGCTATATAGTGGTTCTTCTCTTCATAGAATGGTTTGGGTTGGATTTAGGCTTACTGTCGATTTCACACTCAGTGGTGCTGAGGGACATGGTGTAGGGGAGAACTTGTAGAGTAGGGATGATGGTTGGACTTGATGATCCCAGGGGTCTCTTCCAACCTAAATGAAAATGAAATGAAATGAAATGAAATGAAATGAAATGAAATGAAATGAAATGGAGTGTTAGCCATTCCAATTAACAACATGGTATGAAGGTTGGGGTGCCATTTAAACGAAAATTCTTTCACATGTGTTGGCCCAATAGTCATTATTTGTCTCTAACCACATGGGTGCTGTATAAAGTTCCACTATGAGACTGCTGAAGACAAACCAACCTGTAAAACAGAGTACAAACTGAAATGCATTAGTGTCTGTTGTAAGTAATTATACTTGAAAACATTCCAGCTATGAACAAGATAGGACAAAAAAAAAAAACAACAACAAAACAAACCACCAAACCCAAACCATTAAAAGGCAGCCTACAAGCTCTGCAGGTGTATTTTGTCACATATGCAAGTCACATCCCGAGCGATGCACACCCAGACACAAATGAGCATCTTCGTTGTTGTTACTGGGAGAGAGGATAGGGGGGGCAGAGCTGAAAAGCTTGTGCAAATTGCACCGGTATCCTCCCAGCTGCAGAGTGTGACTGCCGCTGGGGTTTGTTCCAGTTTGTCAAGCGTGTTGCACTTAAATGCAGAGATGCCTTAAAAATATAAAAATAGTAGTTTTAAGCTGAAATCATGGCAAGTGGCTTGTTGATACCTTTATGTTTGGTTCAAATAAGCTGAGCTGCTGAATCAGTAAAACTATTCATGCACAAAGATAGGAACCTATTTTTTTATTAAAGCTTGCTTTGAAATTTCCACTATCACAGAATAAGCACAAAATACAATCCAGCACATCACTAGGTTATTAGAAATTATTCTGAAACAGAAAAAAAGGCTGTAATAAACATTGAAGAGTGCTATATTTTGGGTCAGCACCACTGTTCTTAGCACAAAAAGGAACTGCACAGGCTAAGAGAACTATGGCAAACGTTGTGGCACTATTTTTCTAAGTCCTGTGCAGTTAATGACCCGTACAGCTTCTCTCCTGACATTTGTGATGTCTTATGGTTTATTTACAAGAAAAGTAAGTTTCCTCATTGTGCAAATTTAATATTAATAGTGCAGAAGCTTGCCTCGCCTATCAGGATGAAAATGTGTTGTGAAAGTCTATTTAAATGGAAAAGAGCCTTAAATTATAAGTGAATTCATGATGATATTCCCATCAGCTTCCTATCAAAGAGACAATCTGAAATGGTTTCAATGGCAAAATACCCAGTGCTTTTACGGACTGTGGCACGGCAAGAAAGGTATGATGATGGCGTAGTGGACTCTTACCAGAGAGCTGAGTCTGGAAGAGCAGAGATTGCTGCTGGTAGGAGGCCGATTCCTGTTGCCCGCTACGATTTGTGCTCCCCAGGCTGTGGACACAGCTCTGTCAAAGTGCCTCCGCCCCCGACCGCTTGCTCTCCAGTGTCAGGGCTGTGGAAGGGAACCCCGGCCCCACTGGAGATGAGCCAGCCAGAGTTTGCTGGGAGATGGGGGGGGCTGAGCGAGGAAGCGGGAGGGATCAGGCTGGTCTTTCACAGTCCCTACCCAGTTCCCGTCTGAGTCCCAGCCCATGTTCCCACACAGGGGCTCAGTTTCTTACAAACAGGCCCCATTTGCTGACAGCCCAGCTGACCAGCCCCGCTTGGGGTTCTAATCCAAAATAGGGTCAGAGGAGTAAACAATTTTATAGAAAAAATCATCACCTTGTGCATCATATGTCTCAATACACTAGGCCCAAGCATACAGGATCTCCTTTGACAGTTACGGCATTGAATCTCAAGAGATGGAAGAAAACTAATAACTTTGACCTGCTTTTCTGGGAATACAAGGTCTCCAGATGAAATCTACTGTTCCTCTAGAGAGACCATAGATGTGCTTGGGAGAGAAAGCATGCTGGTGACAAATTTCTGCCTGCTGACTTTGTTATAACACAAGTTCACACAGCAATTCAGAAGCTGTACTTAATTCAGAATCTAAATTTGCTTAAGGTAATGAATCACCTTTTAGGACAGGGGGTTTCCCAAGCGTGGTTGGAAGTCCAGCAATCTGCAGCAGGGACCTCTGAGATCCTGCTGCTGCTCTGAGCAGATGTGCAGGACGATGCAAAACGAAAAAAAAAGCTTCTATCCATGACTTGTTACTTCTTTTCACACACCAAAACAAAACCCTAAAGCAGCAATAAACAAAACACCTTATAGGAGTTTTTCATCTGACAGATATCTCCCAGTGGAAGGGTTTATACTGGTCAGCTGCAATGCCTGTATGATGGTGACCGCACTCCTTGCCTCTTTTTTACAGCCTTGGCCCATGGGTACCTGATAGCTTCTCTCTGAGGTATCAGGCACAACAATGTCTGATTTTGCAGTGGAACGAACACAACATGGCATCAGTGGAATAGTACAGAGCTTGCAGACATCCTTCCAGAAATGTCTGTATGTCTTAATCTGCTGGAATCCACCATACAATGGCTTGTAAAGGCAATACGCTATCTCAGCAACCTCACCGGTTCTCAGACACAGATGCAGAGCAACTGCTTCTGGGGTGGAAAAAACGGGTAAGGTAAGTCTTTAATTATGTTTTGACTGAACACAACCAAGAAAAAAAAATTAACCAAAGAAAAACAATCTTGACCCAAAGGGGGCTGCAAAAGCAAACACTGAAGCAGACGGGGCAGTGGCTGGGTGGGGGGAAAGGGGCTGTAGGAACATTCGAGGGTAGGTTTGTGACATGTTTGTAGGGGAAGGCTGCTGTTTAATCTCTGCCCTAAAAGCTGATCAATGATCTAACAAAAGAAAATTTGTTTCACATTACAGGCTTGTTCTTTCAAAATGAGAAGTCTAAGTGCACAATGTTCTGACCTAAAATATTTCAATTCTAGCCTGAATTCCTATGCCAGCGGGGATTATGAGATCATGCTGTCTGTCAACTCCTCTGTCCTCCATCTGTTCCCCTCCTCCTTTCCTTGATAACTTTTGAACCTTCAGGCTAATTTTCACCAAATATGACAAAGCAGAGATAGGATGGAGGCTGCAATGATAATCTGCGGTGAAAACTTTCCTGAAAATTCCATGAGTGGGTAGAAAGAGAAATAATTTCTTTTCTGCCATGAATGTGCCCGAAGGCTGGCCCAATTGAGCTCTTCACCATTGTCAGAGGTGGCTACTGGCCAGCACGTATGTAGCTCCAAACCAGCTACAGAAAGGAGCACAGAGTCCTGTTTGCCCAGCTGTAGGTTCTGTGAACAGCCACAGGGGAGGTGGGACATCGCATACGTGGGAGCCTGGAAGGAGGGAGAGGAACCAGTCACAGAGGGAACTGAAGGCACTAGTTGCAGCAATTGATAGACAATTTGATAGACGGAAGATAGACAGTCTTTTATCAGATGCACCTTCTTTCATCTAGGATTGGGGCTTCAGTCACAGAGCTGAATGGCTCTCAGGACAGCAGAATTTTAGAAAGTTTTCCAGGTATTATTGACATTTAGGATTTTTTTCTTAAAAAAACAGCCCACAACCATACTGCAAAGCATGAGCCTCCGAAATACTACTGTAGGACAAGTTGATTTTAGTGCAAGTAACTGACTGACCTGAAACGGCATCACCATATGAAATAAGCAGGCAAATGCTATGTTCCTTGCCTGTTGGGAAGGCGCAGTGCACTCTGCCTGCAAGCCGATTTGGAAACTTCAGCCAGCCTAAACTGCAGCTGCCTATCAGGCTGTAATTGAACGGGCAGGAACTGCGGGAGTGTTGATCTGCATGAGGAGGCTTTACAGAGAGACTTGGATAGATGGAATTGATGGGCCAATGTTAACGGTATGAGCTTCAACAAGGCCAAGTGCTGAGTCCTGCACTTGGGCCACAACCCCAGGGACGGCTACAGGCTTGGGGCAGTGTGGCTGGAGAGCTGCCTGGCAGAAAAGGACCTGGGGGTGCTGGTNTGGTGGAGTCACCCTCCCTGACTGTGTTTAAGAGTCCTTTAGATGTGGTGTTGGATATAGTGTAGGGGAGAACTTTGCAGAGTGGGGCTGGTGGTTGGACGCGATGATTCCAAGGGTCTTTTCCAAACCTGAATGATTCTATGATTCTACAAATTCAACACTACAGCTCTTTTTTACCCATGAGAACTCGCTGCCAGGTCAGGGTTTAATGTGTCATGCACAGCCCACATTATTCCAGAAATCAACATACTGCACTTTGCAGGCGATACAGGTGCTGATTTTGATCTCAAAAGCCTCATGCAAGTCAGTCTTATCTGTGCTGAGCTGCGAGGTTGCTCATTTCCCTGTGTTGATTCTGTTCAACAATTGCATTAAATGAGATTAGAGAAGCTGCATATTTAGGACATGTAGTGGGAGGGCTCAGCCACCCACATGCAGACTGGGTCAATGCCTCATCAGGGTGAAATGTAGAGATAACATTTCTGGATGCAAGAAACTATTTCCTTCTAGAATAACTGGCCTTAGAAACCACAAGAGAAAAAAACAACAACACCATCTGAATTTAGTCTTCAGCAGTGCAGAGGATCTAATTCAAGACCTATTAGTGGGTGAGCTGCTCCCTAGTAGCAACCACAATATAATTAAGCTTAACACTGTAAGAGTACAGCAAGACATATACAACAAATGGATATTCAATTTTTTTTAAGACCACAACCTATGCAAAAAAGGGGGAAAATGCCAGAAAACCCAAAATGAGCAGTTCAAAAGCAAGAAGCCTACAAACACCCAGAAGGCTTAAAAAAAATCTGTGCTAGAAGCCCAGGTGAAATGTCTGACAGGCACAGAAAACTGGCCCAAACCTCCCACTGCACAACGCAATGAGAAAGGTACAGAGGCTGTCGCCAAGCAAGTAGGGAAGCCCAGAAAAACGTGGCAGGAGAAATGTAATCAGGAAACGAAGACAACTGAACTCAAGGAGTGGCTGATCAAGGATGCTCAAACCATTAGTGAAAAGTTTACGTGATGCTTGACTCAGAACCAGCCCTTGCAGTGCCAAAGAGGTCCAGCAATTGTTGCCAAGAGCTTCCTGGTGGCTCCGTGGGCAGAAGCAGCCAAAATGCCACAAAAGCATATAAGAAGGGCACTGGAAACCAGGATTTTGTAGAAAACCTTGGTGTACCCCCACCTTGAGGTCTCCATGCCACCTCTGCACCTTGAGCCAGGTGTGCTGATGTTATAAACAAAAGAGGAGAACCAGTATCATCAAGGGAATGGAGCGCTTGCTTTACAGAGGCCGAAGTTCTGGAATTCTCCAGCCTGGAAAAGACATGACTGAGAGGTACAGTACTGGTGGTTTCTAAATTGCTACGAAAACTGCAGAAGAGGTGGGATTCGCCAAACCCTGCAATGCTAGAGCTGAGGGTATTTCACAGGGTTCATTTCACACAATTAACAAAGTGCTTTTTTTAACCAGCAGGTAGTGAAATTCTGCAATTTCTTCCTTATGAAGTTCTGGGGGTATCAGCAGGTTGGAAAAGGGATTACATAAATCAGCGTGCCTAAAAACCCATGACAAAATACTGGAATGATTAGGTAGAGGTGACTCAGTAACACAGCAGAAAGGCGGGTGGTCGTCACTAGAGCCCGGTCTCTCAGCTTGGTGGAGGCTGCTTTTCGGTCACAGCTGAGCAACTTCAAACTGCCCTCAGGTCTCCCTCATCCCCTCCCTCCCACACACTGGGAGCAATGGCGGGGCGGAGGGGAACAGAGCAGAGCTGTGAGAGGACGCGACCCACGCTGAGGAAAAGGGCCCGCCTCCGCCGTCCCCAGTCTGCAGAGCGGCCTCACAGCGCAAGGCCCGTACCCTCCTCCTGAGGGGCGGCCCCGCGGGAGGACGTGGTCGGGGG
>VZTM01034551.1:0-52528 GCA_013400555.1 Jacana jacana | reverse complement strand
TCCAGGCCATGAGCAGCCAGTTTTTCCATGAGAATGTGGTGGGGGACAGTGTCAAATGCTTTTCTAAGATCCAGATATTTTATATCCACTGTCTTCCCCCCATCCAACAATCGGGTCATGTTATCATAGAAGGAGATCAGGTTAAAAGGATCAATTAAAAGGAAAGTAAGATTCTGTCAGCTATGAAAGTTGCTGAGTTGGTATTGCCTTTCCAGAAAGCCGTCTTCCAGCTGCCTCTGGGAGGTGGTGCACCAGAACATTAAAATGTTAATATTCTCGAGGAGAGAGACCTCGAGACAATTATTTTGAATTATTTTGAACACAACCTGTGAATTCCACTCTATTATTATTTTGAACAATTATTTTGACACAATTATTTTGAACACAACCTGTGAATTCCACTCTAAATCTTTGAAAGCCTTGTATGATTTAGAAGATGAATGTGTAAGGCGAAGTACCCTCTTTATATTGGCTATTTAAGAGCTCGATCTTTTTGCTTTCAACATACATCAAAAAATCTATTAGTAAGTAAACATTTAAGCTAATTTGCAGTTTCCCCTGAATCAGTGTCCAGAGCACCAGATAAATGTCCAACAGATCTGCTTTTTTGTGTGTGTTTTAGGTATCCAGATGCCAGGGCTATTCAGAGGAAGATAATATTCCATGCTGGTCCTACAAACAGTGGGAAAACTTACCATGCTATCCAGAGATTTTTGTCAGCAAAATCTGGAATATACTGCGGTCCACTAAAACTTCTGGCTCATGAGATCTTCCAAAAGAGTAATGATGCTGTCAGTATGTTATATTACTTACCTACATCCTTTGCACAGGAATGATCTTACGAATGCATGTTTGTAAAGTACTGTAGTGGCTTCAGGTAGTCTGTGAAGCAGTTGTGCCTTTGCTTTGCAGTAGTGTCAGCTCATGTGGATACCAGTTGTGCATTTCTGCTTTAGGCAAGCAGAAGGGAACGTCCTTTCCCCAAATGGAACATCTCTTCTGGCAAAGCACATGCTGTGCAATCATCCCTGTAGCCTGCCTCTGTTTACCTGTAGGGTTTCCCTCCCTGGCTATAGCTAGGCTCTACTGCTAGCATTTTCAGCATGGGAACCATGGCTGCTTTTGCCCATGACCTTTATTTTAGCTTGTACACAAGAATGTACCCTTCCTTAACTTCCCTCAACTTCATGCTTCAATGTTTAAATATATTTCATTCAACCATCTAAGAAAAAGTTCAACAGCTTTGGATGTCTTGAGTAGCAGAGCAGTGCCCTATATCAGTTCCCTAGAGCAAGCTTTCATTAGTACTTTTTTTTTTTACTACTTCCAGTGTCTTTTTGAAAGCTCCTCACCAGTTGTGTTTCCAGCTGCTCAGGACCGCACCAGTTCTGGAAGCATTACAGTAACACATCACATGTTAATGCAGCATAGTGTGGATATACAGTAGTGTTTACCAAATGCTCCTGGGATTTCTCTGGTTTTGATAAGCCTGTATTTAGAGCTTGTAATTCCTATTAGTGGTTTGTCAAAACAACAGATAAGAAAGATCAGCTTGTCCTAAGAGATATCTGTAGTGATTGTGGATACCAAATAGTGATGTTCTGTATTAGTAGTTACTGGACTCTTTCCCCACATGTTTAGTGTGTGTAAGGACTTTTCATTTGGCAGCTCATGGATCATACATAGCTCTTGAGGCTTGAATAGGGCTTTCTGCATGGCCCTACAGGTGGCTGTAGGTACGGAAGGAGCAGCCATCTGCCTGAGATTCAACAAGTGTAGAGCTGACAGAAGGTGGTGGTCCCTGCTGTCTCCCACAGCTAGTCCTCATGAACTCTGGCTGTATGAGTTTATGGCAGCAGATGAGACACCCAGCAGGACAATCAAACAAACTGGAGGAGGCTAGAGCTCTCAAGGCTCCTTCACTGCTGGGCCTTGGTTTATTAGTCCCTTGTACTACTTTGTTGCAGATGCGACAGCTCTGAAATGCTCAGAGGAAGATGTCATCTCCTGCAGGATTAGGGGAGGGCATGTAATTACAGATGCTACCTCTTCATTATAGCCTTCAGTCTGATGGTACTTAAATACAGGGCACAAGTCTCAAAAGGCAGAGTAGTTATAATGGAAGCTATCCAGAAAATACTGTCTTAGAAACTACTTTACCCACCCCCAGCCCTCCATTTGGAAAGGTGGATTCTGTTACATTAAAGAAACTAAACATGAGTTTTCTGAATTCCTTTAGAATGTGCCATGTGACTTGGTGACAGGAGAAGAGCGTGTGTATGCCAGTGAAGATGCCAGACAAGCTCCTCATATTGCTTGTACCATTGAAATGTGCAGCACTAATACACCTTGTATGTATACATAATTGTTTTGCTCATATTTGAGGTATCTTTATGTGTATTATTGCTTGGCCTCTGACATAGCTGAGCGATTCCTTTGAACTCAAACAATTTCTGAACTATGTCAGAGCAGTTAATAAAACCTGGATCATCTCAGAATAGCTTTTCGATGGTGAAGGATTAACTTGATTTGAGCAACCTTTTTTAGAAAGTCTTTGAGTTCCTTCCAGTATTGTATTGCTCTTCTAGATCCTCTTCCTTGGTACATTATATTTTTCTTTTTTGTTTTAAGATGAAGTTGCAGTGATTGATGAAATCCAGATGATCAGAGATCCTGCCAGAGGATGGGCTTGGACAAGAGCCCTTCTGGGTAGGCTTGTTTGTGTTGACAATGAACTAGTGACTATAACTGACGTGTTATATTCAAGCTTATCACTCAGTATATTCATAAGTGGTTATGATATGTGATGGAAAAGGAAAGCAAGCATTGTTTCTTTGGATGATCTTAACTGCTGCCATTATCATACTCACGGATATCCAGGCACCGCTTGCTGATACGAGATCTGGAGCAGCACTAAGGAAGTGGTGTATTACGGGAGGGGATTTAGGTGCTGATTTGGCATGTCGAAGGAGGTGAAATACTGTCCTCATTGATGAGTTTAGCAAGCAAAACGTAATTTTGGGGTAACTTAAAAGTCACCTAAAGCTACTGTTGTCTATAAATGTGTAACATTTTGTATTTTATTCCATTGGATCTTGTTCAGGACTGTGTGCAGAAGAAATCCACATTTGTGGAGAAGCTGCTGCTATTGACTTGGTGACAGAGCTCATGTATACCACAGGAGAGGAAGTTGAAGTAAGCTTTAGATTTCTGTAAAGTTACAGACAGAACATCAGATTCTTGCTGGAAAACAAGCTAAAAGGTTCATTTTTTTAGGTTCTTTTGAGGGTAGCACTGATCAGTTATTCATGCAGGAGTTCTTGTTGGAATGTTTCTCAATTACTGTAAACCAAAGGAAATCTTCAAAGTTGTTTCTGTTCTGGTTTGAGTTTTTTCTTTCTGATAGAACATAAGTGCTTTGGTGAGTTCCCCTCTGGGAATGCTACAGCTCTTTAGGGGATCTCTTTACAGTTGTTAGTCCTGGAGGGCACAAGTTGCCTCAAGCTTGCTGAGGTTACTGGTTCTGTTGATAGTTATCCTCCACATGAGGAGAAAGGGAATTAAAAGAGCTGAGACCTTCAGAAGAAAGTGATTGAAAGATCTCTGAAGTCTAGCTTTGCTGTCATGATTTTTTTTTCTCCGTAGGAAGATTGTGAGGAGTATTCAAAACTGGGCCTAAAAGTCCAGCCTGCAGGATTTCCTGGTGAATTATCTATAGCTTTATGTATCTGTGCATGGCAGGGTGTGTAATTCTAAAAGGGGACCAGTTACAGCATTCATGTGACTTAGTAAAAACAGACTCTCATTTCTTGATAGAGTTGCTGCATAGTCTGTGTGCTGCTTTTCTCCAATGAAGTTTAGGTGTAACAATACATAGATCTTCTGTTTCTTGAAAAGGCTGTATAGTTCTCAGCTTGGGAAGTGCTGCAACTATGCAAATGCCTAAGGTGTATGTCACCTTCTTCCCTGTAATTATTCCTTCAAGACTCCAAAAGGTGCCTCAGTGTTACAGACCATTGTGATAATAACCATGCTGGCCAATATTCCACAGGAATTTTTCATTTAAAAACCTTGTTTTTGACATCTCCTTTGATTCTAGGTCCGAAACTACAAGAGACTCACTCCTCTTACTGTGCTGGATTATGCCTTAGAATCTTTAGACAACCTCCAGCCTGGGGACTGCGTGGTTTGTTTCAGTAAGAATGACATTTATTCAGTCAGTCGACAGATCGAAGCTAGAGGATTAGAATGTGCTGTCATATATGGCAGTCTGCCGCCAGGTAAAGCACTCTCCCTTTTATTTTCAAGGAAACATTCTGCTTCTTGCTGCTTTCTTAGGAAAAACTTTGTAAAATTAAGCAGTACAAGTTTTCTTAGTTTTGGTCTATGGTTGGAGAAAGTAATCAACTTTCACTAACTAGTGTTTTAATCTTGGGATTAGACCTTTGTTATATACCTAAGCATAGAATCATAGAATGGTCCAGGCCGGAAGGAACCTCTAGGGTCATCTAGTCCGGCCTCCCCACAGTCAGCAGGGACACCCCAACTAGACCAGGTTGCCCAGGGCCTCCCCTTGAGTATCTCCAGGGAAGGGATCTCAACCACCTCCTTGGGCAACCTGTCCCAGTGGTCCACCTCCCATCTAAATCTGCTCTTTTCCATTGAAGAAGCCATTGCCCCTTGTCCTGTCCATTGCAGGCCTTTGTAAACAGTCTCTCTCCAGCCTTCCTGTAGCCCCTTCAGGTACTGGAAGGCTGCTATAAGTTCTCCCTGGAGCCTCCTCTTCTCCAGCCTGAACACCCCCAGCTCCCTCAGCCTGTCATTGTAGCAAAGGTGCTCCAACCCCTTGATGATTTTCGTGGCCCTCCTTTGGACTGGCTCCATTAGGTCCATGTCCTTACCATCTTGCAGGCTCCAGCCCTGCACACAGCACTCCAGGGGAGGGCTCGCCAGAGCAGAGCAAAGTGACAGAATCATCTCTCTGGATCTGCTGATCTCGTAATACTGATGTTTCAGATAGATGTAATTAAATGAGGTCTATCCACAGCTTTGGGAATGGTTTAAATCCTTCCTGACCCCTTCACCCAACAACAGCCAAATACCTTTTCTTTTTTTCTCGGCCTATTCTAGAGGAATCAGGCACAGTGATGTATTGTCTTTGTTTTGTAAGAAAAGTTTTTGCTATATGAAGTGTTTTGTCACTCTGTTTTAGGAACAAAGCTTGAACAGGCAAAGAGATTCAATGATCCTAATGATCCTTGCAAAATTTTAGTTGCTACAGATGCAATTGGAATGGGACTCAATTTGTAAGTACTCACAGCAAGTTATGGTGTGGGGGGTTTGGTTGTGTTCTTTTTGTCCCCCAGGTGTGATGCTTGCATTAATTTCCTCACTTGTTTCTTCCCAATTTGATTAATTTGGCTACATGTCTGCTATGCCTAGATAACACAGTACATAAATTGTTAATTCTGAAGTAGTGATTGATTTAAGTAGAAGGAAGCTTTAATTTTAAAACTGATTCTAAGAGTTGAATAGCTCACTTGGCCTAATCCTGTGTGATAGTCGGCACTGCTAAGGTCCTTTTGATTCACTGGAGTCAGATGTGCTAGGTTGCCAGAGGGTCAGTCTCTTGTATTTCTGAAACGCAGAGCAAGGTCTGTCCAGTTACAGGTGTATTTTGTTGCTGAAGGCAATGAAGTTACATTGCTATAAACTAGAGAGGNTTGGCCTTCTTGGCCACCTGGGCACACTGCTGGCTCATGTTCAGCCTCCTGTTGACCAGCACCCCCAGGGCCTTTTCTGCCAGGCAGCTCCAGCCACGCTTCCCCAAGCCTGTAGCGATGCATGGGGTTGTTGTGGCCCAAGTGCAGGACCTGGCACTTGGCCTCATTGAAGGCCATGCCATTAACATTGGCCCATCATTAACATTATGACCCATTAGAACGGGATTGGTATGGAATATGTGTAGGGATGCTGACTCTCCTGCAACTAACCAGTAGGCTTATGTTGCCCTTTTGCATATACTGTGTCTGTAAGTAGTATCTGTGTTCCCTTCTGTAGTAGGTTGTATATTGGAAATAATTTGCAAAAAAGGATTCCTCTTTGTTTTTGTTCAAATGATTCAGGTGTATAAAAAGAATAATTTTCAACTCGATAGTAAAGCCAACTATCAACGAGAAGGGAGAAAAGGAAATAGACTCCATTACAACCTCTCAGGCTCTGCAAATCGCGGGCAGGGCTGGGCGTTACGGCTCATCCTTCAAACAAGGCGAAGTCACTACGATGCATCGGGATGACCTCGTGCAGCTGAAGGAAATTTTGAGTGAGCCTGTGCGCCCTGTGAAGGTGAGAGGCTCTACTCAGGCTGTACAGATGTGCTCCACAGCTGTTTTGCTGTGGCCTGATCCCAAATTGTTTTGCCTTGTGGCTGCTTTAATAATAAAAATGAATTGCATCAGGCTGGAGTGACTTTGAATGTATGTCCCATTTAGGGGCTTGTGATATCTCAATTATGTAAAAGCTCCTCTATTAAGAATAAAAAAGCTCGGGTACAAAAGTTCTTAAGTTCTAGAAATGTCTGCTAAATAAACTGGACTCTGTAGGGTGCGGTAGTTTCTTGCATTTTGTCTTTCTAGATTTTGTTTCTGATGCTCTAACTGAAGAATGATACTGAGAATTAATGGAATTTTTTGTCTTTGTTTCCCCTTTAGGCAGCTGGCCTACATCCTACTCCTGAGCAGATAGAAATGTTTGCTTATCATCTCCCTGATGCCACTCTATCCAACCTAATTGTAAGAATGGTCAAAATATTAGCTTCTGCTTTAAAAATTGAGCACTGCTTATAGTCACTGCTTTTGTAGAAACACACACTTTGGGAGTCTAACAGCCAGCCTCGTCCGTGTCTTTTATCACTTGGCTTTTTCTCTCTGCCACAGCAGTGACTCTAAATATAGAATCATAGAATCATTTAGGTTGGAAGAGACCCTTGGGATCATCAAGTCCAACCATCAGCCCTACTCTACAAGTTCTCCCCTACACCAGATCCCTCAACACCACATCTAATCTACTCTTAAACACAGTCAGGGAGGGTGACTCCACCACCACACAGTCATGTGTTTAAGAGTAGATTAGATGTGGTGTTGAGGGACAAACACAAATATGTTTAGCATGCTTAACTTTTCTTTGTTGTAATAAACTTGAACGCTGTTGAAGCAGGTGAATATGTTTACGTGTGTTGGAAAGTGTGCAGCAACCTTTTCATTTCATCTTTCTTGTCTCTTAAATGTAGGGGGTTTGTTCTGAGGCAGAAAATATTAAAGATTGAAATTTTGATAAATTTATATGAAAATTCCTAGGAATCTGTGCTGGTCATGTCAGATTTCTGTGCATCTGAGAGCCACCTGATTTTTATTGCCTGGTTCTTTGGCCTTTATGGTAAAACAGTGTTCTGCTTAACTTTGAGAAACCAGATTTTGTGGGATCTACTCAATCTCATCATTAGCTGGATAGTGGAATTTTTGCAAGTGCCTAAACCTCTTAAAGTAGAAATCAAGCTTACATTTAAAAAATAGTATCAGTTTTTAGTACACTTAGAAAATCTTAGCAGCTTTTATGGATTTAAATGTGTATTGTTCTCTGCTGACGTGCTGTCCTGGAGCAAAGTGTCTGATTGCTAACCCTGAGGTAGAAGGTTGTGGTTGGAGACCTCCTGGAAGACCTAGGCTTGTAGGTTTAACAGCTCATCTTTAAAATTTTACTATGGAGAATTTCTGGGCTAGGATAGGAGTATTAAGATAAACCCCCACGTTATTATTGATCTCTCAAGTATTCAGTCAGATATTTAAATAGAAGCTTGGTGTTAGTTTAAAGATCTTTTAAAAAAATCTTTTGAAGGTTTACAGTAGAGAAATAATTTTGGGGGCCCATAAAAATTCCCCCTGCGAGGTGCAGTGGCATCCTTGGATGCATTTCAGGTATTTGAAATCCTCTATTGCAATACTGTGTTTATTTTGTGATTTCTTTCTTTCTTCCTGAAATAGATCCATTTCTGACATTGGTCTAAAAATACCTCAGCTATTGAATTTTGTTCTGTAAAGTTAGCTTTTTGGGTCATGTTAGGTGACAAACAGAATAAGTTCTAAACATAGTAGTAAATGGTTCCTCTGATGGTGTTCTTTCTAGCTGAAATGTGCACTTCCAGAACACTATTTGTTACTTAAGAGGCCAATTGAAAATGCTTAAGTAAAGCACAGAGTATTGTGTCTTCTCCTCTGATCCCACGTTAAGAGAATTTTAATGAAAATTCTGTTAATTTCTTTTATTACTGTGGTCAAATTTGATATTTTTAACTGTTCTTTAAGTATAACTAGCCTTTGAAACACTGAATCATTTTGTTTTGGTTTGGCAATAGAAAGTTTAACAGCCCTCTTCCTCTAGTAACATCCTCTTATATCTTGCTTCTATTTTCACAGGATATTTTTGTGAGTCTCTCACAAGTCGACGGGCTTTACTTTGTCTGCAATATTGACGACTTCAAATTTCTAGCAGATATGATTCAGCACATTCCACTAAATCTGCGATCACGATACGTCTTCTGCACTGCACCCCTGAACAGGAAAGAGCCTTTTGTGTGTACCACATTGCTGAAGGTCAGTTATTTTTTTTCTTCCTCCAAAAGATGTGGTATTTATGTCAGAGCAAGCAGGTCTCAGTGCACTGAGATTGTATCTAGCTGCTGTACTTATTGTGGCTTTGGTCACGTGAGACCATTCGTAAAGTGCTAACAGGAAGCAATATAAAATAGCTATAGATATATTTAAAATTGCATTTTTCATCATTTTAGTGGCCAAAGTTTTTAAGTTCTGAGAACTGATTCTTATTTCGTGATGTAAATTAGGATTTGGATAGCTTTTCTTTTGTTTGCCTTAGAGGATCCTACTGCCTACCTTGCAGGTGATCTTTGAACTGGGAGAGGTCAGAATTGTGTTACAAAGACACTTGTGCACTGTTAAGCTTTTTAACTACAGTGTGCCTAAAAGCAGTCCTCAGAAACCAAGATACCCCTGTCTGGAGTTGTTAGCTTGTCAACAAAAGAACATGGGATTAAGTGTGATTGGGGATGTTACAATACAGTTATGTAGAATTAAAACCCTAAAGAACACAGTGCTCTAAGCTGCTCCTGGAACTACATCATTTCACTTTTCAGGCCTGAATGAACTGTTTTCCACTGTGCCCTGGAGTGATTATTTTGAGGAATTTGTAGGCATCTGATGTCAGTTTTTCAGCCTTAATAATTTTGTTTGGGGCTGTTACTTTGTTAGACAGTATTGCCTTTGTCCCTTTTTACAGAAATAGTGTAATAATGAAACTGATGTGATGCCCTCATGTCACAGATAGTGGATTTGTGCTTTATAAAACCAGCTAATAATATTCTTTAAAAACTGACTGATTGATTTGAAGAGTTTAAAAAAAAAAGTGCCTCATTAAGAAAATGCTGACCATTCAGATCCCTGAGTAATGAAGGTGCAAAGGGGCATAGTGTGATGTCAGAGGGAGGTAGGCTGTTGGGAATCTGTTGGGAATGCCTGGGTGGATTTAAGCCCCATTCCTTGTCAAAAAATACCTTTCTGGTACCAGCCAGTTAGGAAGCAGTTATTCCAGGTCATCAATGCTCCTGAAAATTTTAAATTTCAGTCTTACCTGGCTGTTTTTTCTGTTAGTAAAAGAGCGGAGATGTCTGGGTTTCTAGGTTTCAGAAGGGCTGATTTCTAGCACGGGTTAGTCTGTTTGGGTTGTGAATAGTGTGTTTCCTAAGTCAGGGAACACATTTAACATTAATCAACCCTGGAGATTCTGAAACAAGATAATTAACAGAATAGGAGCAGGAGAAGCAACAAAGCCAAAGTCCATTTGCTTTGCTAGATTAAATCATATGCCTCCAGTGTTAGGCTTTTTTGGATAGCTCTGTACTTTTGTTGCGTAACACTGCACAGCCCGTGGACAAATTGTGTTAATGAGGCTCTGGAAAGGAGAGGCGACTCCTGTGTTGAGTAATTAAGTAAAAGAATGTGGCATTTGGGCTGTGTAAAACAAAGCAGGTGTTTGCTGGAGTATTCTACTTACACAGATTCAAGGGACTTTAACTCTGTTGGAATGTCTTCTTTCCTGACTGAGGACTTAAACGAATCTGCTTGTTTTTCAGTTTGCAAGACAGTTCAGTAGAAACGAGCCTCTGACGTTTGACTGGCTCTGTCGGCACACCAAATGGCCTTTAGCTGTTCCAAAGAACATCAAGGAGCTTGTACACCTTGAAGCTGTTCATGATGTTTTTGATCTCTATCTGTGGTTAAGGTATTGTCTCTGTCTTTCAAGCACTTTCTCTTGTGCTTGAAAATGATTTTTACTTTTTACAGTCCTAGAAAAGCAGTGTCTCCAAGTCTGTGTATGTGGTTCAGTGTGGGCCCCTTTGGCCCTATAGGGGATCTTGACAAATGTGAATGTAGCTATGCTGTGGGAGCAAGCCATGGGTTCTGCAGAGAACAGAATCACAGAATGCTGTGGGGTTGGAAGGGACCTCTGGTCCAACCTCCCTGCCAAAGCAGGTCCACCAGGGAAGAGTTTGTGACTGACAGAGAAAGCCAGAAACAAGGTGATCTTGGACTGGAGCAGCTGAAATGCCGCTTGAAAACACAGTGGCCTTCCCATGCAAGACGTAATAATTTTTCTTTTACTTGACATAGTACTTATCTTGTTTTTGCCTCAGTCAGCAGCCCTCATTGGAAAGGCTTAATTGGGTGTTGTTTTGCCTCTCTCCAGTTACCGCTTCATGGATATGTTCCCTGATGCTGTCCTCGTAAGGGATATTCAGAAAAAGCTAGATGACATTATACAAGTTGGCATCTGTAACATCACGAAGCTGATCCGAGCCTCGCAATCTGCAGCTGCTCCTGGCACAGCAGCAGTTGTGTCAGAAGACTTTCCTCTTTCAAGGACTAAGAATGATACCAGGGTGGTTCCAGACCGCCATGGTGCAAAATCCACAGAGGCACTCTCGATTGTGACGGAGGTTCCAGGAGAAAGAAAAGGAAAGAACGTAAAAACCTATCGGTCCGCTACAAGGCAGGAGGATTTGAAAAGCCACGGGCGTGGATCTCTTGCCAACAGGCTGCTGCGGGAAGGACTTCTAACACAGGAAATGCTGAGACAGCTGGAGAGTGAGTGGAAGGATCAGCACAGGAATGGTAGATACGGCCTCGCTTCAAAGAGAGATGATCAGAATAGTTCAAAGGAAATGGGGAAAAAGAAAAAATAGAGCCATGTCCTAATTCTGTTTAGTTTTTATTCATAAAATAAAGTACTATTTTAATAACTTCTTTGGCATTTCATGTTTACACTGCTGCAGCTCCTTGATGTTTGCCTCCTCCCGTGGCCAGTTACATGAAGCACTCGGAGAAATGGACTCTTAAAAGCTCAGAGGCTCTAAGTCTACCGGTCAGCTGTACACTCTAAATCATGGTGTGCAGCCCAAGTGTACGGTCTACCGCTATGTGAAAGTTTGAACTTGATGTCTTCTTGCAAGATATCCTCACATCCTTAATAAATATCAGATATTCCATTGGTAATGAATTAGCTACTCATTCCATCCCTTCCCAAAGGGCAGAGTTTAATAGATAATGGACAAGTAATTAACAGCCTGGCAGGAAGTTGGGTCAGAACGGCGATAGGAGTCATGCGCCTCTGACCTTTGTGTCCTGTGAAAATGTGGAAGGATGCTAGAAGTATTTGTGTTGATGCATTGGGGAATGATGAAATTCTGGCCACAAGACTTTTTGAGTAAATTCCAGTTCTGTCATCTGAGGGGTAATTACTGAAACAAAGCAAAATCTGTTCTTGCTCTTTTAAGTTGTATCCTTTCTCCTAGGAAAGCTCATCACACCGATCCAGGCAAAGTTCAGGGGAGGAAAAACAAAAGCTGGGTTGTCATTTTTGGGGGAAGCAGATGTTACAGGCACAGATAAAATTTATTTACTTTTCAGAAATTCACGTATCTGTTTCTCCTTGACCTTTTAAATTTGGTTTCATGCAAATTATTTTGGTTTGTTGCACTTCATAATTGCTTCACGTGCCAGTTTGTTTGTGCTATCTGAATTTTGTGAGGAGACATGAAAAATTTTACCTAAGCTCACATGGCAGTGTATAGTGTAAGTAACAGCTTGTGGGTTCATATTTATTGCAGGAGTATTTCCACACACCTGTTCTATCATGGCTATCATAAACTTGAAAAGTTAGGTGCTTACCACTTGGAGGAAGGCTTAATTTGTTGGAACTAAGTCCTTGGGAAAAGGACTTACTTTCCTGATGCAGTGGGACTGAATGATGGTTAAGGCAGTGCTCCACCAGTCTGTGCCTCTTCTGTACGCCTGCAGGTGCTCTGTCATTTGTTTTCATTGTGAGCAGCTCTAAGGTATGCTTTGAGCTCCGGGTAGGGAGACCGGAGAGCGGAAAGAATCAGATGCTGAAGCTCCTCTGTGTTCACAGAAAGTGGTTTCAGCACCAGGACATGTTGCTGGGGCTGTCTGAAGAGAATAGTGCTGCAGCAGTTACGTTTCTGGGGCTGGCTATACACAAGTCTGCAGATCCTACTTGTGTTAACGTTGGGGTATGTATAAAAAGCCAGGTTCAATTTCCCTCTATCAAATACCTGACACTCTACAATGATCAACCACATATTTCTGCGGGTTGAAGGTTTGTTCGGATTCCCCTTTGCTCCCTCCTACTATCAATCCTTTAAGCTGCTGCTCAGTTTGAGAAATGTTTTTAACAGCTGCTTTCAGTGTATTTCACGTACTCTTTTCTCTTATTTACTAAAAAGCAAGCAGTGCTTAAATGTTTCCAGTCCACATGATCTGATTTCAGTACTGGACCAGTAGGGATGGAAAGTATTTGCTCCTATGTAAAGCCCTGTCTTTCTTTCCTTGTCCAAGGGGAACCAAGCAGCTATGTATGTGTGGCACTGGCCATGTCAATGTCCTGAATTTTCTGCTTTGTGGATGAGTAATTCTGCTTTGCTTTCCCAGAGTCCTGACAGCCTCTGCTTAACAGCCACGTGACTTGCACAGAATGCAAGCTTGCAATTAACCCTTACAAATCATTCCCATTTGATGCTATTCAAATAGCTTGTGTGATGTGGAATGTGTGATTGAGTGGTATCAGTTGCCTCCTTGTGTCCTTTGCACTTGACTGACGTGGAGGGAAGTTGTTGGTCAAGCCTGAGGATGGGTTTTATCAACATGCATTTGCCCACTTGCCTCTGGGGCTGCAAACTCCATGCTGCATCTGCAAACCACTGTGCAAGGACGACTCCTGGGTTTTCTCTCCCCCAGTGCGTGTGGGGCTGGGTTACAGGAGACCCACGTTGCTACTGTCCTTTGCTTCTAGTTTGTTTTGATAAATTTATCCTTTAATTGTATGCTAAGATGTGTACTGGTGTATATTTTTGAGCAAGGAAAGAGTGGCTGGGACTTCAGGGTATAAGCCAGCCTTGTGTTTGAGCAGCAAGCCTTGCAATAAGGAAGCTAAATGACTATAAGCGTTCTTTTTTCTATTTTGCTGAGATTAGCACTTGGCTTAACTCATTGCTTGTTTCCATAGTGACTCCATAGTAACTGTTTTAGGAGCTCTGAAGTTTATTCAGGCGCTTCCAGGCTGACTTTTTATGAAAGTTTTCTTTTCTTCTGAGCTAATAGTGTGGCTGTCATTGACTCCCATTAGAAAGGCTGCCAAATTGGTCCCATGTGGTACAATCCGGACTGGTGTGGTGCGAAGCTATGCCAGCTGCACATCTTTAGCGTGCCCTGTGCAAGCAAGCCCCTGGGGAAGGATAGGGTGGCCTCTTGCTCTTCTCCTTGGGGCTGTGCTGAAATTTTTTAAACAACATCAACATCGTTGTTCACTTGATCTGGGTATCACATTTGCAAGAATGTTTATTTCAGATGTTGGGGTTTCCAGATCAATTGCAGGCATTCAAGTTATAGATGTTTGAGATTTTATTGATTTAACAGGATTTTTTTGGTGTTTTTTTTTAATACATCTTCTTTGTTTCTCAGAGTCAGCTATGAGTTTAATTTGAAGCATTTGTTATGCTTCAAATGTAAAATGCTGGTTGTAACAGCACTACTTGGTAAAACCTACCTTTGTCTTAAGCAGATGTGCTTTTTTCTGTCTGTACTGTCTCCATCTCTTTTAAATAGTGTCTGTCCTTGCAGTGCATTTTCCAGTCTGTCCCCTCACAGAATCACAGAATGATATGGGATTGAAAGGGACCTCTGGACATCGTCTGATCCAACCCTCCTGCCAAAGCAGGTTCACCCAGAGCTGGTTGCGCAGGAGTTCACCAGGCAGGTTTTGAATGTCTCCAGTGATGGAGACTCCACCACCTCTCTGGGCAGCCTCTGCCAGGGTTCTGCCAGCAATAAACTGTTTATTAATGTGTTACCTCTTTCTGGAGGTAACGGGTGCTTGATGCACTCAGACCTTTATCTGAATTTCCCCATTGTAGCTGTGAGCTTCTTTTCTCTGCAGACCTTTAACCGTGAGCCTGTGGGAGGTGGATTCGGGATTCTCAGCTTCTTCAGGAATCTCCATTCTGCCCTGAGACAGGGTTTGGAGGAAGAACTGCAGAAGAAAGTAGAGTGAGGGGTGTTACAACTCTGAAGTCTTGTTGCAAAGGGGCAAGGGAGGGTTTGGGACTTACTTTTATTGGGTGCAGCTCTAACAAAGGGGAAAACCAGCATCGCCTCAAGCCTCCGAGCTGTGTGCAGTTGTAGCTGACCTGTTCGGCTGGTCCTGGGTTGTACTGGCCAGAATATGTACAAAATGGCCATAACATATTTGGGGTTTGGGAGCTTCATGCATTGAACTACTGTCTGTGTGGAAGTGAGATAATGTCTTGTCTTTTCTTACACAACAGCCTGCCTGAAGCTAGAATGCAGCAGTGATGAGCAACCGAGTTACGCAGCGAGTCTGACACGTCAGGTATTTAACGGAGCTTGCTGCCAGTTTAGTAACATTTTAGATCTTTGAGATGCTTTTCCAGTGGCATCCATTAGAGAAAGAAAGAAAAGAGAGAATGAAAAATAAATCTACTGTATTACAGACACAATGAGCTCTGGATCAAAGTGGGGTGGAGCTTGAAAGGTGATGTTTTCAATTTTGCTGGCCAGAGGGGTTGTGACTCGGGTGGCACTGGGTAAACAATGAGGAAAGAGACAGTCCCTCTGGGAGTCAGTGTCTGACTTAACGAGCCAGCAGTTATTAAAAGATGAATACAGGAGAAGTGAACCGTGCTTTCTGGCTGGTAGAGTGGCTTTTTTTCTTCTTTCTTTTCTCCCTTTCTCTTGAAGATCAAAGGCCTAATTTTAGAACAAGCCCTATTTATGGACTGTTCAGCCACTCTGTCTGCTTTATTCGTGTTCTAGAATAGTGGAAAATAGAGCTGGCGGGATCTCCCAGTGTCCAGAGTTCATCCCAGATGCAAGGCAGGAGAAAAAAACAAAAACAAAAACAAAAAAGGAAAAAAAAACCCTCTAACAACCTCAGTCTTTTCTAGCAGAGGTTCTGTATAATTTGTTTCTGCAGAGAGAGTGCCCTTCCCCTCCCTCTCTTTCAGTCTTTCCACGTGATCAGAGGCTGGAATTAATGTGACCTGTGACTGCTCCGATGTTCAGCAGAGCTATCTCCTTCTGATCCATGCCTTGGAGTGCTGGAGTTGCCAGGGCTGGGCAGAGTCCTCTTCTTGAGACTGGTGCCAAGGAGAGGGTTGGGTGGTTGGGTGTTGTTTTGTGCGTCTGTGGATTGTACTCCTGTTCATACAGCCTAGCACGATGATCAATCGTGCTTTTTTTATGACAGCATGAGATTGTTGGGTCCACTTTAGGCTATAAATCCATATAGCCTGAGATTCTTTATTCTTACTGGCTGCTTCTGCCACACTCTGGATCCGTGTAGACAACTTGCTACTTCTCAGTAGTTCTTTGTGTTTCCTCCCATTACTTGGCAACTCCCACCTCCCCCCTTCCACCTCACTCTTCTTCCCCCAGGATGTTTTTCTGATTCATCAAACAGAATTTTTGATTGTCATCTTGTTCTGCAAAGTTTTGGGTGGCAATTGTCTGCCAGTGCAGTAAGTGTGTTTGGTTCCAGCTGAAATACTGAACTACTGTTAAGGGGGAAACACACCCCAGAGTAGGTGTAGTTTGAGAGTGAGCCCCTAATTATCCCATGAGAATGCCTTTTTTTCTTTTATAGAAACTTCTTTCTTGTTTTTCTCCTTTATGTCTACATTTCACAGTTTCCTTTGGATGATGTTCCCAACATTACTTGATACAGTGACAAAATCCTGGAAATGCTTGTGTATTCAGCATGAACTTCTGCAAGCAGTAGTTAAAGGCTCTGTCACATTCAACTCTGGTGGTGTGAGGAAGCCTCTGGTGCTGTAGGCACTCCGTGCTCCCCTTTCAAGGCTTTTATCAAGTGAGGCAGTCTGATAGCAGCGCTGGTGGCTGCCAGGTAAATCTGTCCCCTCCCCAGGTTTTGCAACACCCAGGATGTGCATTGGTCAGAAGCTCTGTCTTCAGGAGGGCTGAAGGGAGAGCAGTCTGTACAAAGCCTCTGTGCTGGGAATCATGAGGTATTTCAGCAGGGGGCAGGGGGCCTGTGTGTCTCTTCGTTCCTTTACACGGCTGAAGCTTAATTGGAAAAAAGCCGCAGATAAGGGTGCACTGTGTGGAACTAGAGCAGAGTTAATTCATGCAGAAGAGCTCGTCTCGCAAGTGGGAGCGCTGAGCAGACGGAAGAAACCTCCTAAAATCCTCTCCTAACTTTCCAGATTCCCTGCAGCACTTTGCTGCCCGCTTGTGCCGGTGGGAGCTGGTCAGCACCCCCCACCCCCCCCCGGGATGGAAGTGGGGCAAAGCAGGGCAGGCTGCGTAGCAACTGCATTGGGAAGTGGTAACAATTCCGAAGTGGGGCAGCAACAAAATCGATTTTTCTCCCCTTAAGCTTTGGCAGCTCTCCAGGTGCCTGCTCTGGCACAATGAAGTGTGTAGCTGGGGAGGGAGGGAGGGACTTCGGGTTGATGTAGGGGAGGGGGGGTGTGTGATACAAAGAGACAGAAGTTTAATCATTGAACCGATCACACTGGATGGATTTATTTCTGGACTCAATTTCCCAGGAACTCCACTATCTCACCCTGGGGGAAATGCCTCAGCTGAAGTTTCTCTAGCTCCAGCTTCGTGAATAGAGACCTGTCGCTTTGGAGTTACTCACAACAGCTCTGTCACTACTGACTCATCCATCTGCTTCAAGAAAATGTTTGCCGTCCACTTGCTAGCTTTCCATTTCACAAAGCTAAAAGAGGATCAAATAAAAAAGGTAAGATGCAGCATTAGCTGATGGCTATTTAGAGAACTGTTACTCAGGTCCTGTGGGGTCTGCAGAGTGTGATGCAGACTAGGTAATGGCATTATCTCCTAGAGCCATACAGCCAAATGAGGTAAGAAGTATTTGGAACCTAAACTATCTGATGTGTGTGAAAATAGATCTGGTTAGTGATTTTCCCTGCACAGTTATAAGTTCTGATCCAGTAATGGAGCAGATGACCTTCAAGTAAGGAGAAATGGTGCTTAAACTTTCTGGTTTGGTGTAGTCCAGAGGGCAGAAAGGAACCTCTTGCTGAATCGCTTTGCAAGTGTAGTGAGAAGGATGGGATTTCTAAAGCTGAGTAGGAATCAGTGTCACTCACATGACTGGAGGTAGGGAAGACTCCTGGGGTCTTTGGGCCAGGTCTTCTGGGTTCAAGAGATAGTTCCAGCTAGTGTTGGTGTGGAATAAGTGCCTGTACCTCCTCTCTGGTTGTCCAAACCTGGCTGATCGCTCTGATGTTTACAGATGTGACTTTTTATTACAGTTGGAAAAGCTCAAGATGGCCCAGATCTGAAGCCATCAGTACTGGGAGTGAGCTGCCTAATAGTTGCTCTTCCTTATCCTACTTTCATGGCTACGCTGTAGTGGGGTTTTGGCTTTCCATCATGAGACCACGTGGGACCTGTAAGCTTCTTGGGTCAGAGGTCCTCTGGTTTCTAGATGTTCTCTGAGGGTCTTCTGGTTTCTAGATGTCCTCTGAGGGTCCTCTATTCTCTTGGCATCACCATTGTTGCCAGGCTCTGTCCTCTTGTTTTCCAGCCAGCTGGAGGTGGGGCCGTCGTGTGGCGGTGTGGGAGATCCAAGGTCCTGTTGGGTAGATCCCCCTGCACCACTGAGCTCATCAGCAAAGTGAGGAACATGCGGTTGTCTTCTCTGTGCCCTTGCTTAAACATAGAGTGGCTTGTTCTTAGGGACCTTCTTCCACTTACTCTGCCTTGAAGAGAAGCATTCCAAGAGAGGTCTTGTTATCTTGTCAGGTGTCTCTGACCCTGTCACTCAGTCGTAGCCCTTTTATCCCGAGGGTTTAACATGATCAGAAGGGGGCCACAATGTCCTTTTCTTGTGTGAGCATCTCATCTAAAAACTCTCATCTAGACAGTGCTATTTCTTCTTACTCTTCCTTCCTAAGAAAGGAAGAGATCTTGTGGATCAGTGCTTGTGTAGAGTGGCCTCTTCAAAGAAACACTCAGTAGTTGAGGGAGGACTTCCCTGAAGTGAGGACAGACAGAGGGATTCTAGCAAAGCCATTAAACCCCCTAAATCTTACTGCTAGGTGCACACTAGCCCTGCCAAAGGCGAGAAACCACATGCTTTTTAGAGTTCTCTTTTAAGAAGCGCAGTGTAGGCTGTATGGGGCAGAGTTGATTTCTCCCTAATTAGAAAGTGATGCCTTCCCACCCCTCCTTCCCTACACTTATTTGCAATGTGGTGGCAAGAACAAGAGCCTCCCTCCCACGAAAACCGTGCTGTTTCCGTAATTGAGGCAAGATACTTAAAAACAAGGACTGTGCTTGTGTGGTGGGGAGGGAAGACAGCAAGGTAGAGTTTGGTGTTGCTTGGCCTGGCCATCCCTGTACATACAAGTGAATGGTGTGTCAGCAGACCCTTGCTCTGGTTGTAAATCAGGACAGAGAGCCAGCAGGCTTTCCTGGGCTCTGCCTTATCTAGTTCCTCAGAGAGGACTGTCTGCTCCTATGGCTGTAAACAGGGCAGGGAGTGCAATTTCGATGGGGAGCACGGAGTTAGTGCGTGTTCTCTGCAAACAGACACAGTCATTTTTATTACTGCTCAGGTTTTTTTTTCTACAGGACCTTCTGTCACAAGGGTAGTTGGGTCTGTGTGAGAGTGTGTGGGTGCTCTATGTCTCCAGTCATTGTGGTTTGTTTTTTTTTGTTGTTGTTGTTGTTTTGGTTTTTGTTGTTGTTGTTGTTGGTGGTGGTATGCCCAAAAAAGTGACAATGCTGGTGCTTGGGCTGAGATGGTGGATCCTACACAGTGATGGGGCCTCAGAAAAGGCTTGGAGGAAATCAAGTGCTTTTGCAGACAAGGGCTACAAAGAAAGATTGAAATAATGGCCTTCTCAAGGCATAGCTGTATCCAAAGGCAGCTGCCACTCCTTGCCAATTGCATCTCGAAGTTTAAGACTTTCTCCTCTCTGAGTGTATGGTTTGCTGTTAGGTAAGGGCTGGAGTTACTTTCAGGGGCCTGGCTCTTTAAGGTGGGTCATTGCTGACCATCAGTTTAAAACAGGACTGTGAACAGGTAATTAGTTTGTGCCTCTTTTATATAGGTGGCTAGTCCAAATTGCAGAAGGGGCCAATTTATCTACAACCTGTGTTCTCCTCTCTTTAAACAACACTGCCTTTCACATCCTGTTGCCAGTGGGACTTGTGTTGTCAATGTTCTTCCAAGCCTCCAGACCTCCCTGTGTAAATGGCACTGACAAAGTGCTCTGAACAGATAAAACAGCATAATAACCTAATCCATGGTGCAAGAGCTGAGTGTCTGTACTACTGAAACATTGGAAGGCGTCTCACCTCTCTCCCCTGCCCACCGCCTCTGGCCCTGAGCCTCATGTCACAGGGAGCAGGATGTTAACAGGGATTACCCTCCAGGGGACATCCAGCTGTTTGGAGCACAGAGTTACTATGGCTGCATCGTGTTTGCTCCCCAGTTTAAAAGCATTTGGATGCTGACAGTTTCTCGTTTTGCTGTGTTAATCCTTTGTTGTACCCAGCAATGTAGTTTCTAGGCCACCTTAATTACAGCCATGTGTTCAGCCCTGCAGGTAAATGTCAGTCCAAGCCATGTGTGATCTTGAAGACAAAAACTTTAGGTTTTCCCCTGATGAGCTGTACAGAAACACTGATTACCTTCTCTACCAGATTATCTGAATGAGTGTCTGCTACTTCATAGATGCTTTTGATTCCTTTTAAATTAAAATGGCTTTTATTTTGATGCATGCTGTGAGTTATAGACCTGTAAGAAGGGATATTGGTTCTACCCCAAAATGTGTTTTAGATGTAGTCCTTGAATCACAAGAGAATGGAGGGCAAAGCTGGAGTAGAGAAAAAGGCTTTGAGCTCTGGCCCGGCATGCCAACAAATTTAATTGTCTGTGGAGTGAAGCAGTAGCTGAATAGATGTTTTCAGGTTGTGGCTGACACGCTTGGGTACTGATGGCATTTTCTGGACCTGATTCAGAGAGGTCAGATTCCCTCCAGGTCAAGATACTTTGCAGTTCTAGTTCATTACATGTGTAGGAGGAGAGAATGGCGTAAACCCAGCTTGTTAGGGTCTCAAGAGAGTCTCATGGGCTTATATACGTTGGCAAACTACTGAGACTTCAGAAAAAATGGCTGACTTTCAGACAATAATTCACCAAGGCTGCATTAAACATTTTCAAAAACCATTTTTTATAAGACTGAATGTTAAGTTCTGATTGTGTCCTGGAGCTTGCTTGCACTGATGGTCATGGGAATTTGGGTGCTGAGGTCAAAAATGAAATGAACTTGTAGTATCAGGTGGGGTTTGCATAGGGGGTATGCTCACCTTCACTTACGTATGTGAAAGGAATTATTGTGTCTCCTTAGGATCTGTTTAGCCTCATAAAATCATAGAATCATAGAAACACAAGGTTGGAAAGGACCTACAAGATCATCTAGTCCAACCATCCTGCTGTCACCAACACTACCCACGGAGCTACTAAATCATGTCTTGTAGCACCTTGTCCAGGCACTTCTTGAACCCCGACAGGGACGGTGACTCCATCACTCTTCAGGAGAAAAAGTTTTTCCTGACATCTAATCCCCCTGGCACAACTTGTGGCTGTTCCTTCCAGTCCTGTCATGAGTTCTCTGGGAGAAGAGGCCGACCCCCTCCTCTTCCCAACCTCCCTTCAGGAAGTGGTAGAGTGTGATGAGGACTCCCCTCAGCCTCCTCTTCTCCAGACTAAACAATCCCAGCTCCCTCAGCCATTCCTCATAAAACTTGTGCTCCAGCCCCCTCAACCAGATTTGTTGCCCTTCTCTGGACACATTCCAGGGCCTCGATGTCTTTCTTGTAGTGAGGGGCCCAAAACTGGACACAATAGTCAAGGTGTGGCCTCACCAGAGCTGAGTACACGGGGACGATCACCTCCCTGCTCCTGCTGGTGATATCCATCAAGTGGGTGGGAATGAGCATAGTAATTCTTGTCTAGCACAATGCAGGGAGCTCCTGGAACTGGAGTTCAGGGTTTTCAGATCCTTCCTGCCAAACTGCACCCCTGATGGTTAGAAAACTAGTGCAAGTGGCTGGGAAGTTCCTGCATATTCTCTGCTTGAGGACAGAGTTGAAGGACACGTGGTTAGTACACATAGGAGAGTCCTCCTGCGAGTGTGAAAGCAGGGCTCATCCCAGGCAGCTGCTGAGCACTGAGGAGCCTCCCAAGTGACACCTCTCCTTTTTCCAGGTTGACAGGTACCTGTATCACATGCGTCTCTCCGACGATGTCTTGCTGGACGTGATGGCTCGCTTCCAGGCCGAGATGGTGAAGGGCCTGGGGAAAGACACGAACCCCACGGCAACAGTGAAAATGCTGCCCACATTTGTGCGCTCGCTTCCCGATGGCTCGGGTAAGTTCCCCCTGCTCTGTCACAGCTGTGCTGGCTTAGGAAGGGGACAGGTCACTGCCAGCACTCAAGGACAGCACAGCAAAGACACAGGGTAGGCTTCAGGTGACTACTGCCTATCTTGTATGGAGGAGACAACAGCTTGGGGGAGCGCTGGCAGAGGTTTTTTTCCTGTGCATCAGGTGGATTTTGGACTAGCGCTGCTTGTTTGAGGAAAAGGCCTGCTATGTGCCCCAAAACTGGCCCCTTTCATCCGCAAATGTGGCTGTACCTAGTGCAGGCCTTGCTGCAGGAGCTGTGGCTGGACATGGCAAGGGCAGCCTCTACAGCCCAGACCCTGCAGTGCAGGGTGCTGCAGGTGTGGGCGATGCTGTGGCTCTGGTGTCCGTGGAGCTACAGGGAAGGCAAGGATGCTGCGATGAAACCCTTCAAATTGCAGTGGCAGCATGTTCTCAGAGCTGTCAATCCTCTCTCCACTTCTGATGGCAAACTCTGCACTGTTTTCCCTGTTTCCCCCAAAAGTGATCTTCTCCTGCCCTCCCTTGCCTTCTGCATTGGGAAAATCTGCTTCTGCATGTGGTCTAACAGGAAACAGCCTGCTCTGCTTCTTCAGCTGGATCCTTGTTTCCAGTTGCCCCTGAGACTTAAACAGAGAGGGAGAAGGTGCAGTGGTGTTCTCTGGGAGGATGTGAGGTGAGGTAGGATCTAAAATCCCATGTTGGTTGGAGAAGTAAGCATATCCAAAATAACTCTCCTGGCTCAGCTGGCTCCTGGCAGTGCAGGCCAACAGAAAATTATGTTTTTCCCAGGTTTAACCAAGTCTGTGAATCTGCACAGGACTCTGTATCTGGCTTAGGTCAGGACTCAGTGTATAACAGCTGTGCAGAACAGTTAAGAGAAATGATTGCTTTGTACCTCATTTCCACAGGAATTTATTCCTCCTGAAGGTATTTTTCCTGCAATTAAATGAGAAATAGCAGCTTTAATGGCATGAAGGGAACATTTGGAAGCTAGTCCCTTGAAATTAAGAATGTCTGCCCCTCAAACTGCCTGGTTGGAAAAGGGCAGTGTTTTTGCTGCGACCTTCATCAAAGAAAAAGGAATATTAGCTTAAACCTTGCCATCTCGGTGCCTATCACTGGTCCCGAGGTCTCAGATGGCACTGACCCTGTCCTGAAATAGCAGGGAGCCCCTGGCATCAGGAGACTTGGAAAATTGCATGTAGACTTCATGTTCTTCAAGGCCACCATTGGACAATGCTCTCGTGGTCTGCGGTGACCTTTCCGCTGTATCAAGGCCGTGCTGCAGGGTCAAGCTGGGCTATGTCTTATTGACACACCGCTTATTTTAAGTATCACATTGATTTTTCTATTTTTGCCCTCTTGCAAAATCCTTATGGGCTACAGACAAAACCTCCAGCAGGTTTAAATGCCTCAAACTTGGCTGGATTTTCCCACTTGCAATAGCAGTGAACTTTCAGATTTGTCACTGCCCTCAGTGTTGCTAGCTGAAATGACCCCTGTGGAGCATCATCAGTCTTTAATCATTTAGGGATTAATGGTGTGACTAATGTTACGGTTTACTGAGTAACCCAATTTGCCTCTTCACCTTTGTGCTATCTGACCATAGTATTACGTGTAGAATTTCCTGCTTCATTGCTTTTCAGGGCTGGACTTGATAAAATTTAGTCGGGTAGTTGGACTGTGAAACAAAGATCATGCAAAGCTATGCACGTACTACTACATTTTCCTTTTGGGAAGGGCCTTCTCCTGTGTGTGGGATAGGTAATTGTAGCAGTGAGCCTAATTTTCCTTCCATCTGAGATCTCATGCCAGAGAAGAATGGGATTGAGCTAAGTGTACTGTCAAACGAGAAATAAAACGGGACTTTTACAGACACAACTGAAGACATTTGGAAACGTGTTGGTTGACTTTGGGTGCCAAATTAGTTGTGGTTGGCCTTGCAGTTGCTTTTGGGCCTCTCATCCCGAGAAGCTTATCTTTCTGCAGCTTAAAACACGTTGCTGTGGAAGGAGCAGGGTGTGTAAAGCCAATCTGCAAAATAAAAATGAAATTAGCTTCCATGAAGCACACTAACAGGATGGACCTCATACCCTTGCTGTGGGTGGCCACCTGTCAGCCTTCCTGGCTGTCAGACTGCTCCCAAGCTTGTAGGATAAGGACCTGGCATTATGGAGCAGGAGAGCCTGTGGTTATGATGAGGACCGTGACCTTCAGCATGGCATCTGGGCCATCCCCAGTAATTGTTGCCCATTTTGCCCACTTGTGTTGCAGAGAAGGGTGACTTCCTTGCTGTTGACCTGGGTGGCTCCCAGTTTCGTGCCCACCAGGTGAAGGTGTTTGATGATGGGAAGCAGAGCAGCCAGCTGGAGAGCAAGTTTTACCCTACACCCAAGGAGATCATACAGGGGAACGGAGCTGAGGTAGGGCATGCAGGCTCTTCTGTGGTGGTGCTGTGCTTGAGTACATGCCTGCTGGACACAACCTGACTGTCTTCTTTCTCGTGTAGCTCTTTGATTATGTTGCTGACTGTCTGTCAGACTTCATGGAGACCAAAAATCTGAAGCATAAGAAGTTACCCCTTGGCTTTACGTTTTCTTTTCCGTGCAAACAGACCAAATTGGAAGAGGTAAGATGCCAAAAGGAATATTATTGATAAGCCTGGTGCCTTGCAGAACCCAGAGAAGCTATTGCATCAGAGTGTTACCCTGTGACCTTTTTGCGAGGTCGTGTTTACACTGCTCTCTGTAGAAGGCCTGAATGACCATTAGCATTTAACTAAACTTGACTATCAACCACACACTCATTTCCGATCTCAAGGCAACACGATCTTTAAGCTAAAGCTATTCCTTCACTTAATTAGTACCCAATTCCATAGTAACCACATGCCCTTATATGAAGACTGTTAGTCTGTAAAACACATGCTTTTGTGTCCTGAAGCATGGTTCTTTTTTAATCGCTTTTACTCAGTTTCTTTTTTACAGTTGATTTTAAATAGGAAGGACCTGAAGCTGAGCTGTTTGAGAGGCCACATGGGGAAATAAAGGGCTGGTTGCAATGATTTTGTGGCCTCTTGTTGTAGCCTCTCTTTTATTTCTAGGCTTCTGTGCTTTGGGTCCTAGTGCTGCAAACGCTTTGTGCTTAACACAGTTAGTCTGTGATGAGCACCATAAAGCCACACATGCTTTACAGAAAGCACAGGGAGAAGCATAGGCAGGCTTGGGACTTTATTACTGTACCTGGGTAGTTACATCTGTACTTCCAGGCACCTCGAAGTGAGATGTTCTGCTGTGACTTATTTTGGCCCACAGTTTAATGTGTGGAGAGAAGTTGTGGACTTCTCCACAGTCTTTGGTCTTGGCTGTTTTGTGGTGGGTTTCTACGCTAAAGTTAGAGCTTTTGGGTCACTGGACCGTTCCTTTGCAGGGAGTTCTTCTTGCTTGGACGAAACACTTCAAGGTCCGAGGAGTTCAGGACACTGATGTGGTCAGCTCTCTGCGCAAGGCCCTCCAGAAGCATAAGGCAAGTCTTGTACCTGCAGGAAGTGAACCTGAGTTGCCCCAGGTTGTCCTCTTGGGGAATCGGCTCTGGGTATGTGGGTTGTTTGGGAGTTGTCAGACACCCTTCAAGGACAACCAGTAATAAATGTCCAACGTGGCTGTGTATGTAGTAGGTCTGTCTCTGTCCTGAAGCTGAAGCAGTGGAAGGTGACATGCAGCTGCAGCTCAGTCTGCCCCAGGCCAGTCTAACAGTGTTGCCAAGTACGCACTGATAAACCAAGCTGTCCCTGACAGTGAACCAGTATGCCCCCCCCCACTGTCCAAGCAGAAGGGACTCTGTTGTGCACCTACTTAGTAAGATGTGGATACATACTGTGTTTCATAGCCTGTTTTGTTGGGTTAAGGTTGGAAGGGAGAAGGTTTCATCTCAGATTGACACTCCTAACTCTCCTTGTGCTTGCCTGTGGGATGGAGAGGCTGAGAGAGCTGGGGTTGTTCAGCCTGGAGAAAAGGAGGCTGAGGGGAGACCTTACAACTTCCGGCAGCTCCCTGAAAGGAGGTTGTAGAGACATGGGGTTTGGTCTCTTCTCCCAAGTCACAAGCGATAGGACAAGAGAAAATAACCTCAAGTTGCTCCAGGGGAGGTTCAGATTGGATCTTAGGAAAAATTGTACAGGAAAGGGTTATCAAACACTGGACTGGGCTGCCCAGGGAAGGGGGTTGAGGCACCATCCCTGGAGGTATTTAAAAGGCGGGTTGACACAGTGCTTAGAGACATGGGTTTAGAGATGGGTTTTATAAGATTGAGGTTGATGGTTGGACTAGATGATCTTAAAGGTCTCTTCCAACCTAGACAATTATCATTCTAATGGAGTGATTAATTGTAATTTTTAGGCTTAGCCCTAAGACATGATTAAATCTGTCCTTGAAATAGTGTATACCTTTAACAGAATAACATTATGTTTTAATATTTTGGAAAGCCACGTTTTTCATGTTTGGTGGTATCAATAACACCATCTAGCCCCCTGCCAGTCTTGGCATATGAGTTACAAGAATCCTTTAATACCTTTAATTTTATTTATCAAGTTACTTTAGTCTGAAAGGAAAACTGCACAGCTGTGCTGGAAAGGCTTTTTTACTTGAGTGTGATAGTGGTGCATGGCCGGGTGTTGAATAGCTCTGTTCATGTGTGAATATTTTCTATCCCATTTGGTGGGGTCTGCTCCAGTGGTTGGAGGCTATTCTCTCATGCAGCCCATAAGGACAGATACGTGGGTGCTAGCAAAGCACAAAATTCAAATCATTAACATGTTGCTTTTCTGGCAAACAAGGTTGGATTGGGAAAAAACAAATCCTGTGGGCAAAGATACTGGCTGGCCAAGCAGCTGAGAATTCAGAGATGTTTGTTACTTTACAGGACTGTGGGGGTGGTGGTATAAAAGGAAGTAGTGGGTCTTTCAACTGAAGAGCTTTCCTGGACCAGGCCTTCAGAGTACTACGCAGGGTGTATGTCTGCTGTCTGCATGCTGTTTAGCACACAGAAGGATTTCTAAGCCTTTTTTTTTTTCCTGTTAATCACCCATCTTTATGCTATTAGGACTTAGACCTTGATGTTTTGGCACTGGTCAATGACACCGTGGGAACCATGATGACTTGTGGATATGATGACCAGCGCTGTGAAATTGGACTCATAATTGGTAATTTTTTTCTGCTCACTAAGTGGGTTTTTTTTTTTCCCTCATTTGTTTAGCCCTAGCAAATCTGGGGTAGAAGGGAGTGTCCCAGTACAGGAAAGAGCAGGAAGAAAATGGGAAAAAACAATGGTCAGATTTTCAAGCCTGGCTGCCTTCTGTAAAGCAGCTGTTTTTATGCTGATCACATTGCCATCGAATACCACAGTCCCCAGTTTGTCTGGGTTCAGTTGTGACCAGCATACTAAACTTTTCTGCTGACTGTATAGAAAATGACTGTCTGTCTGTCCAGAGAAAGCTGAATTCCCCTCATGTCTGGGAGTTAGGATCAGCTACGCTTTCCACAATGTCTCCACTTCATGCACCTTGGTGGCTTTTTTAAGGCACGTAGAACTATATTGGAAAAAGAAAAAAAATATTTTTAAACAAGTGAAGCCTTAGATTAATTTCCAAAATTCTTTCACTCACTGTGGGATAGTTATTTACCAAGTGCAGGTGGCTTGACATTAGTGTCCTGTACCACAGGGTTATGGATTTATATTTTCCTCCAAAGACAATATACTGACTTACTATGTATGTACTTAAACCAAACCAAAAGCAACCCTGGAACAAACAGGTGATTTATCCACGCTGTCTGCAATGCACACAGGGACTGGCACCAACGCCTGCTACATGGAGGAGATGAGGCACATCGATCTGGTGGAAGGTGATGAGGGGAGGATGTGCATTAACACGGAGTGGGGGGCCTTCGGAGATGACGGCGCTTTGGACGATCTCCGCACAGAGTTTGATCGGGAGCTCGATCTGGGATCTCTCAATCCTGGAAAACAATTGTAAGTGATTCACTGGCTGATTTGCCTCTGTGGTTCCGAGTTCTTTGAGCGTGTTTCCAGCATACACCCTGTTCCCTTTGGAACAGGGATCGGGTTAACTGAACCTGATTGACTTGATCCTGGTCCTGTCCTGGGGAGACTTTTCCCTTCTGGGAAGGGTGGGTAGCTTTCACTCCTCCCTGCCTCACAGGCCAAGGGATTGCTGCTGCAGTTGCTAATATGTACATATAGGTGGTTACTCTGGTATGGTGCTTTGGAGGAGTAGAGAGGAGGAAGGTAAACAAAGGGCATATATAAAGCCTGGTTCAGCAAAACCACTTCTGCTGGCTAAGCTGCTCGCAAGCCTTCTGAAATTTCTCTCTAATTTATCTTCAGCAGCTGTTGCTAGGTCCCAGGACCTCAGGATGGCATCCTATCTACAACTTCGCTCCCAAACCCTTTTTGTACATGCTTAAATGTGATCAACCTGCATAAGAGCAGGAGATGCTAGTACTTGGAACTTTTCATAGCTCTGGCTAGCTGGTACACGCCTGTAATCCTTCCTGTGCTCCATTCCAGGTTTGAGAAGATGATCAGCAGCCTGTATTTGGGGGAACTTGTAAGACTCATTCTGCTAAAAATGACAAAGGAAGGTCTACTCTTCAATGGGAAAGTGTCAACAGCTCTTCTTACTAAGGGCACGATTGAAATGAAACATGTGTCTGCAATGGAAAAGTAAGAACTTGTGTTATGTTGTTTGAGAGTGGCTGATAGTCCTTCACAAACACAGCAATGATGAGTGTGCAGTTATAATCTGTGGTGCTGGGAACGGTCCTGAACCCTTCCAACTTGATTTTGCTGTTGCCTAGGAGAAAATTTGATCTTTCCACAAGTAAGAACTGGTGGAAGGTAAAGTTTTAGCGAAGTACCACAGTAAACAATGTATTGTCAACCATCACAGACGCAGGCTGTTTAAATAACCTCTTTGGAGACCTGAGTACATGGGTTGATGGTTGCAGTTTTCAGCTTCTGTGCTGTGAGAATACTGGAGTTTTGGAGACATAGTACAGACTCTGAATCGGTTAATGAATGACTACATGGAAAAATGGCAGATTCTGGTGTTTTGAAGAGAGGGATCCTGGTCCTCCTTGTTACTCCAGGAATAATTTTCTTTGTTGTACTGAGTGAAGCTGTATGTCTATTCCTGTGCTCTCCTTCTGGGGAATAAATATTTTATCGTGTTCTTTTCTTGGCTAGCTAATTGGTGTGTCTCACCAGAAATTGAGCCCCAAGAAACAGCCTCTTAAAAGTCTGGTGTCTCTCCTGACTACTTTTGGGAAGAGTGTGGGAAAGTCATTACTGGCTTATGGGAACCAATTGTGATGCTGCCTGATAGGTTGTGCCCTGGTTTGCCTCGTTTCTTTTTGAGCCATCATGCAGATACTGATTTATGTGTTGCCTTAGTATCCTTGTGTTAGATGATGTGTTCTTTTGCTTTGGGGTAGATATAAGGAAGGTCTGAGCAACACGAAGGAGATCCTTACAGAGCTGAACCTGTTCCCCTCCGAAGAGGACTGCATCGCTGTTCAGCATGTCTGCACCATCGTTTCCTTCCGCTCGGCCAACCTCTGTGCTGCTGCCTTAGCAGCCATACTGACCCGACTGAGAGAGAATAAAAAGCTGCTGAGGATGCGAACCACTGTTGGGATTGATGGGGGACTCTATAAAACCCACCCCCAGTAAGTAACTAAAGAGGATTTGGTAATTATTGGCCACATGTTGATGTTGCAAGGAGTCTCCATCTGCATGTATGTGTGGCTTTTCAGAGAACTCCTGGTTTTCCTGCAGGGCTGAGGTGAGATATGGTGGAGCGTGGAGGGTTCAAACCTGCCTCAGGAGCTGTAGAACTTGGGTGGGAACCACATGACACATGGGATAATGGTGTCTTGGGAAGAGCAGTGGATTCCTCAAGTGACTCCAAGGCACTTGCAGTTCACTGTGGGTTTTTTCTTTTCTTTCTTACCTCCTGCCCGTTGAACCTGTGCTTTCCCAGACATTTCTCCCAAACTGTGTGGAAGTCTGATTAAGATGAAGACTCGCGCTGTCTCTTTGTGATTGTGACTGTCCACTGTTGCCTGGCTTTTCTCCAGTGTTCCTCTCCCTTGGCACTGGCACTTTTCTAGAGGTATCTTCATGTTCCTGTAAGTCTGCAGGTTCTGCAGAATACCCAAAGATCAGGATCATTGTACCCACCTCCTAGACCAGTTTCTGAGTTTGTGCTTCAGTTGGATGTGTGTGCATGTATTGGAAGTGTATGCGAAGTAAACCAACCAGGAAGTGCCTGTGGGAGTCTAAAGAGAAACTCTTTGCTCCTGTAGATACGCCAAACGTCTGCACAAGGTGGTGAGAAGGCTTGTTCCAAACTGTGACGTTCGGTTCCTCCTCTCTGTGAGCGGCAGCGGAAAGGGGGCTGCCATGGTCACAGCGGTGGCATATCGGCTGGCGGCTCAGCGCAAGCAAATCGATGCTGCTCTTGCACCATTTCTGCTTTCCCTGGAGACCCTCACAGAAGTGAAGAACAAAATGAGGACTGAGCTGGAATATGGGCTGAAGCGGGAGACGCAAGCCAGTGCCACAGTGAAGATGTTACCCACGTATGTCTGTGGGACACCCGATGGAACAGGTGAAGTCATTTCTTGACCACCTGGAGGTGGTTCAGGAAAGTTGGTTGTATTTCAGGAGGAACATGCCAATTTTTCTGGCAAATGCCAGGTTGGCCAGCTGGGGCTTCCTGTCATATTATCTGACTGGCCCTTCATTCCCGAGCTAGCAGACTGATGGGATAAATACCATAGGGAGTGGTGTGCTATCATTGGCATGGATGGAGTTTCTTGAGGATGTGTGTCATTCTGACTGGCAAACGTGCTACAAGAAGCACCAAATAATGAAGTAACTTTCTTCTCTTACAGAGAAAGGAAAGTTCCTTGCCCTTGATCTTGGTGGGACAAATTTCAGGGTTCTGCTGGTCAAAATCAGAAGCGGGAGAAGAAGATCAGTGCAAATGTATAACAAAATCTTTGCCATTCCTCTGGAGATCATGCAAGGGACTGGGGAAGAGGTAACCTGTAACCAATGTTTAACTGATCCAGCCAAGGCCCATTGCATGGGATTTCAGTGAGATTTATGTGCTTTTTCTTTCCTTCTAGCTTTTTGACCATATTGTGCAGTGCATAGCAGACTTCCTGGAGTATATGGGGATTAAAGGTGCTCGACTGCCTCTGGGCTTCACTTTTTCCTTCCCATGCAGGCAAGCCAGCATTGACAAGGTGAGAACAGCAGCATGGAGTAGGCCAAACGGCAGCTGTGCATCTGCTTGGTAAATGGCATAATTTGGATGAGGGTGACTTGCTGGTGTGGAGATGGCAAGCAAAAAGCTATTCTTCTAAATGTTTTCCTCCAAGTAGGACTTTACAAGGTTGAAAAGAAATATATATGTGTGTGTGTGCAAATTAGCTGTGTTTCATGAGAAAGGTATCATGATATATGCATGTGGGTGGTAGGACTTTAACCTCTTATATCTCCTAAGAGGTGGACGTTACTTGCTTTTATTCTATAAAGATTAAGCCCTTATGATAGTAAAATGACTATATAAAAATGACCCAGGAATCTCATGTGCTACTTTAACTCTGCCATGGCAAGAGACAACAGATGCCTCCTACTTGCTCAGCTACAGCCCCGGGATGTCTTCCTGACTGCGTTGTGCAGCTCTGACCATGTAACTTCTGCACTACAGTAGATTCTTTTTGTTGAGTGTCAAGTGTCAGAACTGAGCTTGGAAAGGTTGGCTTTTTGACAGATACCGCATCTTCATCTTTCCAGACCTGTTGTGAGATAAAAAAAAATTAAAATAAGAAAATGAAATTCAGGAAGAAATAATTCTCAATTATTTTGATGCATGTCCAAAGAGGGGCAGGGGAGGTTGTGCTGCTTAATTCTAGTTGAATATCTAGGATACTGGGGAGATGAGAAACTAGTATATTATTGAATGCTTCTATGTCCTGGTGGGTTTCTAAGTCTAGCAGCTAGTCTGCTCCGTCTCAATTTTCAGATTACAGCTGAGAGTTTGGCAACAGGACTTGGCTATTTTTAGGGAGACCACTCAATAGGCCTTCCAAACCTACAACACAGTATTTAGGTCTTGACAAACGATGGAGAAACAAATTCCACAGCAGTGGTGACAAACTGAGTGAGACCCATCTGTGTCAGAGTCCCATAGTATGTTGCTCTTTGCTTGGTCTTTTCCTGTTGCTAGAACTTGAGGGATTTTTAAGAGCAGGTTTTTCTCCCACTTAACCTCTTTTTTTTTTTCTTATTTGGACAGACAGTCCAGAGCCAGTTACCAAGCAGAAGTTTAATTACATCATGTAACCTGGAAATCTACTTCTGTCAGGCCAGGTCATTATCCAAAAAGAAACAAATTAGAGTTGCCTGGAGCAGTCAGATCATACTAGGTGTCTTTCAGTAAATGAGCCAAAAATTAACCAGAGGATGTTAATTGATGTTTATTGGGTGTTTAATTATTTACAGCAAAAACATTTTTTACAGTCTTCCTCCCCCTAGAAAATGCAATGGCTGTGTGCACAGGAGGTGAGATTAGAAGGTTTTCTGAGTGAGAGTGTTAGAAAGCACTGAGTTGGCAGTGCCTTGGTAAATCGCTGAGTAAACCTGGGGTCACTACCATCAGTAGTTGAGTAACAAAGATACACGTGCTGCACTAGACTCACAGAAAGCTGTCCAGGGAAATACATTATTTAATACAAAAAAGAGGGGGATGGAGTTGGAGGCAAGAAAAGACAGATACTTGGAATGTTCTTCTGTTTCAGGGAACACTTGTGGGATGGACAAAAGGTTTCAAGGCAACAGACTGTGAGGGGGAAGATGTTGTTGACATGCTGAGAGAGGCCATCAGGAGAAGAAATGTGAGCTATTCTTTTTTTGCTCTGTTTGGTGTATTTAAAGCACCCTTCCTCTTCCTTGGACCCCAACTACTAATTGTGACTTGTGTTTTAGGAGTTTGACTTGGACATTGTAGCAGTGGTGAATGACACCGTTGGGACAATGATGACGTGCGGATATGAGGATCCAAACTGTGAGATTGGCCTTATTGCAGGTACAGTGATACTGAAGCGTCCATGTAAGGAGAAAGCAAGGAGGCAGGTGCCAGACTTCACACCCTATTTTGGAGTTTGTAAAGCAGCATCTTTTATTTGAGTTCGATATATGGTGTTACCAGTCACCTGGAGTTCATGGCGGATTTGTGTGGTCTTCAACAAGTAACAGAATAACACCTGTAGCATATAGGATCCTGAATCTGTTGGACTTCAGATGGTTTCTCTGATGGTGCCTAGTGAGTGTGTGGACAGTAACAGAATATGAGAACAGCAGAGAGAGCAGGAACCCTTGTTTTGACAAGTGTATTGATATTTACTGTGTAGCCAGGTCATAGGCCTTGGAACAAGAAAATTACTATTTTTTTTTCCAATCTTAATGAATTCCTTTTGGGCTTTCTAAATGATTCCCCTGTAGGTCCCTTCAAGTTTTCATCCAGAAATACATCTAAAGCATCTGAAGCCCCAGTTGGAGAACAAACTCTTCCAGCTGGCTAAGAACTGGTCCTTATATTAGCTAACGTAACTCGTGATGAGGCCCTGCTCACCAAACCGTTCCAGACTTGGTAGCCGCTTGACTGGCTGCTAGACTCTTGGCAGCCTTTGCTTTTGGGACTGTGCTGTCATACAAGATGATTTGTGGTGCATTACAACCAGAGTGGTGGTAATGACTGATCTGCACTTGCCAATGACTGCCAAAGCCTTTTCTGACCTGTAACAGAGAGTCTTCCTCCCTCTGCACTGAGAGTTTTCTCCACAGGACCCCTTTTCCTTGGTAACCTGCTGTTGTGTGATAAATTACAGCACTCTTAGCATTACTGGCTAACACTTGCTTCTGTAAAATAGGGAGAGATCTTTGAAATTTTGAATATGGGATAGAGAGATTTTAAGATGATCACTGCTATCATCTTCCAGGTGTTTCAGCTGCTACTTCACTTTTCTGGCCTTGTCCTTTTTTGTCTCTTAGGAACAGGCAGCAATGTGTGCTATATGGAGGACATGAAAAACATTGAAATAGTGGAAGGGAATGAAGGAAAAATGTGCATTAATACAGAATGGGGAGGATTTGGTGACAATGGCTGCATTGACAACATCAGAACAAAATACGATGAAGAAGTAGATGCGGGCTCACTGAACCCAGGGAAACAGAGGTAAATACGGTGGTCCCGATGCTAAGAGCCTGCTGAGGTCAGTCTTCGAGACACACTGGCTGCTTTCTAAAATAAGCTTAATGAATGAATAATCAGAAAGGAAATGTTAATATTACATTTAATTTGTTGCATGGTAAGTAATGTAGGTATATCCATGAAAACCCCCACAGTGCAGTACTGTTTTCACCTTAGGGTAGTTACCAGACAGTGCAGATCTTAAGATTTCGCTGCTAAGTGTAGGCCTTGCTGTGTTCATCCTCTTGGGAGTGTTTTTTCAAAGGTGAAATGCAACTCATGCAAGAGGATAAACTGAACTTGACCATTCTCTGTTTGGTAAAGGCACCATTGATTACATATGACTCACTGGTGAATGCGTGGGTGAGACAGGGAAATGTTTCACTTCAGTGTAGTCTCTGGCTTTAACACTAGGTTCTGTTTAATATCCAAGGTGGGTTTTTTTCTTCTAGCTCTGTTACCTTTTAACATAGGTAAATATGTTGTAATTTATGTTTGTGCTTTAAGTCACTGCAATAGACTTTCACTGGTTGAAAGCTGGAGTTTGATGGCTATTGATCTGCAGGCTTTTACTGCTCTTGTAAGAGTTGGTAAGGTGTGTCTGTGCCACTTATGTTAACCAGAGCTAACATGCCATCTCTTTAAAAGCACTGTATTTTTTTCCTTTCATAACATAACAGGTATGAAAAAATGACCAGTGGAATGTACCTGGGTGAAATTGTCAGGCAAATTTTGATCGACTTAACCAAACAAGGACTGCTGTTCCGAGGACAGATTTCAGAATCACTCAGGAAAAGAGGCATCTTTGAAACAAAATTCCTGTCTCAAATTGAGAGGTAAAGTTGTTAGGTTTACATGGTGTAAATCCTTAAGATCTTGTGGGACCTCCAGGAAATAACCTCCTCTTCTGCAAGTGTGTGGAGCCCTTTCCTTCAGGAAGTCAATTATAGTGTTCTTCTTTGTACACATGCTCCCTCATCCCCAGAATAAAAGCCAAAAAGGAGGAACTGGAGGAGTTCCAGAATTATTGTGTAATTATATGAATTATCATTTGCTGTCCAGACAGCTGTGTTATCTTGGATGGGTTAACCATCGAGCATGATTATACTCAGACTGTTTCTTGTAGGACTTAAAATAGTGCTTATTTGAAAAACAACAAGTCAATGATATATGAATACTCCACGAATATGTGCTTACCTATGTATTTCTGCATGATTGCAAGGGTCTCCCAGGCTATTTGGAACCCTTTCTGCTGTTGAAAGCCTTGGAAAGTAGTGATGTTGATCTCAGCCTTGAGATCAACAATATCAGAGTCAGGTGGCTGGTCTGGCTCAGCTCCCTCATGACTTTGGGAATTAGGTGATGAAGTACTGTTTGTGCCTTCTGGAAATAGAGTCTCACATAGCAAAGGATGTGCCAGCAGCAAGTTTTCAATCTGAATTCAGACCGGAATCTGCTTTAAAACAACTGGAGAGTGTTGCAGTTGGAGTTGTGGTCCCGTTTCCTTTGCATCATGGCATAGTCTCAGCTGTAATGCTTTCATTTGCATACGTGATGAGGCTTTCCATAATGCCTTTCTGCTGCATGTTTCCCCCTGCACAGCGACCGGCTCGCCCTCCTCCAAGTCCGGCGGATTCTGCAGCAGCTCGGCCTGGACAGCACGTGTGAAGACAGCATCATTGTGAAAGAGGTGTGTGGAGTGGTTTCAAAAAGAGCTGCACAGCTCTGTGGGGCAGGACTGGCGGCTATTGTAGAGAAGAAGAGAGAAGACCAAGGTGTGGACCACTTGCAAATCACCGTTGGAGTCGATGGGACTTTGTACAAGCTCCATCCACAGTGAGTATCTTGGTACCACTTCCTTCTGCTTGTTTGCTCATTTCCACTGTGGAAACATACTGAGCTGCACCAGCTTTCTGCTGAGATGGTAAAAGATGAGGGAGAAGATAAAGATCTAACATATTTCCCTACATCCTGTCACTTCCCTTGCTTAGACAAAGAGCCAACATGACAAAGTCCAGTTACTACTGGGAGGCTCTTTTCTCTGGGACATTGAGTGACCTGACTCTTCTAATATTTATTTTCCAATGTTTTGGGGAATTCCTGCAATACCAGGGTGTTCCAGGAGGAAAGCTGTGTTGGGTTTTTGGAGTTGGGTCAGTATTTTGTAAGCAAGGCCTGGAATAACGCATTAGCTTTTGTGTTGGGAGACGAGAGCCTCCTCCATGACCTCTAGTGGCAAGGAGGGGGTTGTCTGGCATCATGCTGAAGAAAATTCAAGTGGAGAAATAGAAATTAAAATCTGATTATGTGTAGAAACTTGTCTCTTTCATGAACAGGAGGAAAAACAAATGGGAAGGAATGCTGTGGACAGCTAGTGGAAGATGTTGGATGAAGTTAGGGTTGCTTGTTAATAGATAAAGATATCAGACTAGAAAGCAGCTGCTAAAATGTCTTCTTCTCTCCCTTTCTTTTCAGTTTTTCTAGGGTCCTGCAGGAAACAGTGAGGGAACTGGCACCTCAGTGTGATGTGACTTTCATGCTTTCTGAAGATGGAAGCGGGAAGGGAGCTGCTCTCATTACTGCAGTAGCAAAAAGATTGCATAATGTTGGACAGAAGTAAAAATAAGGGGTCAAGTCATTTCAGCACTGCAGGGCATGTGCACAAGAGATTTACTGAGCGGTGATTCAAGGTAGCTTTGCCAGACACCAGTACACAGGTACCTGTTTTCAGGGAGCAGCTGTTTTTTGACGAACTGGGATTATGGATTTTTGTCCTTTGATAACTTTGAGGTGTTTCTGCTCCCCACTTGAATTATGTCTCTGCACACTGCAGTCTACTCAGTTCTGTGCTTCCTGCAGCGCACCTATAACGCACATGGGAGAGTGAAAACAAAACAAACAGAGAAAGCAACACAAAAGTCAATCCCAAATGTGTCTTTTTACAATGGCCTAATTAAGCTACTGCACCACAGCTGAGTTTATCACCAGTTTCTTAGGATTTGTGTGTGGTTTAGTTTTGGCTTGGCCTGCCTCAAGGAATGTTGAGGTCCTCACATTGCACTTCTCTAGTGGATATATTTGTTCAAAGTTTCACAGGTTTTACAATAAATCTGCAAGTAAAACACATTAATGGACTTTGGTCAGTAACGCTCCCTCCTCTGCTACATCGGTTGCAGTGTATCCTAATGTAATATTTCCCTGAGTCCGGGAGGCGTGTTTAATGGATGAATATAAAGGAAAAAATATGATTCCACAACATATCAGTTTGTGTCAAAATACACTTAGTGCATCTGAGTGCACATAAACCCACACAAATGCTGGATGGATCCTGACTGTGGCTGATTGTTTCGGTACGGGGGGAAAGACAGAATGTAGAAGCAGCTGCAGGATCTACTATGTTTATGTCAGGGCTACACAGAGGGTATCAAATCTGTTTACCTTTGGGCTGCCCGAATAGCTGTGGAGAGAGGAAAAAAAAAATCACCTGAATTTCTGAAATTCTTTGCTTTGTTTTCCCTTGGTTCTCTCCTTGCCTGTTTGCGAGAGGATAATTTCCATTTTAGGGAAAGGAGTTTATCCTTGTTTTTAATTTTCTGTTGCTCGCTGCTCTGTCTTCCCATAGTCTGTTGTAAATAAATCTGTGGTGCTGTGAGTCTTTGCTTCTCTGCCTAGTGCCCTGTCTGAGTTGTGGGAAGAACGTACGGGCAAGTGGGACCTTTCTTTAAACCTGTCTCTAACAGTACTCGGCAGCACTGCAGCTTTTATGAAGGTGGCTTTTGGTTAGAGCCCATGCCTTTGTGTGACCAAATGTCACTCCTCTGATTTACCCATCTCAGAACAAAGTGAAACAACGGTATGGGAAAGAGAAGCAGCAAATCTGTAGCCTGCTGTTCTCTGTTCTCAAGTATTCCTGTATCTCTAATCTTCTCTTCTTGGGTATTCGCTTCCTTTCAGGCTGGCAGCAGAAAGTGGGGCCACGAAATGTGCTTTAAGCCTAGATAGGTCAAAAGTAACTATCGTGCAGGGGATAAGCACTTGGGTTTATGTGATAATCTGTAACAAGGCTGATGGGTTTAAATTTAGCAATGGCAAAATCAAAACTTGAAGCTACAAGGCTTTTTTTTTGTAGTTTGTAGAAGAAAGGTGTCAGCTGCTCTGTGTCTGGGTTGGAGGCACTGGATGGGTGTAAAACAGTACTTGGAAATCATTTTCACCTCTGAAGGAGTTCCTCCTGGTGCTGAGCAATTGGGAAGAGACAACTTTGTGAACTCGTATTACATTAAATGTTTTCCTCCTTTTGTCAAGACAAAATATTTTACTTTTTCCTTGTATTTCAGAATCCACAGAGCTACAGAACCCAAAGTTAGCTATGTAGTGGGGACAGAGTTACTTGGAACAGATGTTCTTTCTGGGTGATGAACAGGCTAAATTTGGAGGGACTGGGTATAGAATAAAAAAGCCATCAGGTCTTGGGGGTGTGTGGGGCCTAGAACAGCTCTTCTGCGTTGCCTGTTCCTCACCTCAGCACTCTGAAATCCTGTACTGTCTGTGCAGTTTGGGGTCCTTTTAGGGGAGTGGGTTGTGCTAAATCTGCAGAAGTGCCTCTGTGGATGAAGTGTGTCCCTGTGTGTCTGGAATGAGGTGACCTGGACTTGCCCTGGGATGGCCACGTGAGTATGGTGCAGAGTATCTTTTGCACTTTTAGTCTAAAGTCTATTCTGCACAACTGGAGTGCAAATCAGTAAGAAAACAAGGTAAACCCCTTGCATGGATCCTTGCTTTAAATGTAGAAAGAAATCCTATATTGCTTTGATTTTTCTTTTTAGGAAACTAAATATTCACCCAGAGTCAGTTTGCACCTTAGCTGCGGTTATTCCTTTTCTGCAGTAGGCTAGGCCCATACAGTCATATCTTTGGGTTTTGCATTTGCAGTTTTTTTCCACTGGGTCTGTAGGTGTTGTGGAATCCTATCACATGAACCTGAAACTGCTCACAAAGTGCTCGGTGACCTAGAGCTTTTCTCAAGGTCCCTGAGGCCCAGGACACGCATGCTCTTGCCTTTTCTGCAGGCTGCTGGCTTACTGTGAAAGCCAGGCAGCTCCCACACAGCTTTTGATACACATCTGCTGGGCAGAGAGATGGCATCCAAGCTGGGAAGGCAGCTGCTTTCTGAAAGGGAATGAGCAAAATTCCCTGGGCAGCCCCCAGAGAAGGGAAAGATTGGCCTCTGTGGGATTTTAGGGGGGCTGGTGGTGGTACCAATTTCCCTTATTGTTTCCCAGGGGTCCCATAAACACGCTAAAAGAGACCGTTCTCCACCTGGTTAAATGCTGCAGCATCATGTTCCTGGTTATGTGGAGATGTGGACGCTCAAGGTCTGCTGCAAAATTGCAGTCTCCCTTGTATGGATTTTAAGCTGCTGCACCAACCCCCTTCTCTGCACATCCTAAGTGGCGATTCAGTTTAAAGCCCCAGCTTAAAATAAAAGTAGAGGGCTTGCATTGAATGTAGCACAGCATACCATGTGCTGAAAAAGGGGTAGTTCAACTCATCACATGAAGTTGTTAGTCGATTTAAAACATCTTAGTTGAGCTTTTCTACTGCTTTTTGGATAGCTTCATTTCTGTGCATTTTGTGGGTCTCCCCTCCAGTTGATATGTTTAGTACTTCTTGAGTTTACTCATTTTTTTCTTGGCACTTCTAGAAGACATGCACATCCTTTTTCAGACCTAGGTCACACATTCAATTTGGAAAGCTGAGAGATCTTTAAACTTCAGGTGTGACACAAGTATTACTGGGCGTGTAGGTACTAAGGTTTGTGCTTTTTAGAAGCTCTCAGTAGATGGTTGCAGTTACCCTTTCATCTGTGGGGAAAAGGTGATCCTAAATATGTTGGTTTGTCTGCCTGAGAGACGTTTTGGTGGTGGTAGGTTTGGACAGTGCTGCTTCTTGACTTGTAATCCAGACCAGTCGCAGTAGCAGCCCAGGGGTGACGTGTTCCTGGTGTTGCTCTGACAAAGTTCGAAAGTAAATATAGGATCATGTGTAAATCCTTCAGAAATCCTGATTAGCATAATCTTCCTTCTTGGGAAGTCAATATTATATAGGATTAGCAGATTAGTGTAAAAGAGTTTGAAGCTGAAATGTAGGTAATACCCAAATGAAAGTATTATGGTTTTCTTTCTCTGCCTTTGGTGAAATGAGCTGGCTTTTGTTTGGGGGGTCTCCTGATACACGCTCACCCTATAGCAGCGGGTGGAGAGGGAGGGAGGCAGGGAGAGGGGGAGACTCCTTGAATGTTGTCCAGCTACAGGTAAACTTCAAGTTTCTCTAAAAAGGACCTCTACTCCCTTGGACTGACCTTGAGGGCTTATCCAGCACATTTCTCAGTCTTATCAAGTGGGTAGCTTGTCAAATGACTTTTTTTTTAATGATGATAATAAAAAAGACCTATTCCTGTACATGAGTATGGATGGCTTGCTGGGGTGAGAGTGTGAAGGGAAATCAAAAAGTGCTTTGTCCCAGCACTTTACCTGGTAAAGCTGATGTAAAGCAAGATATAAAACCACCACAAGTTTAATTAATGTTTTCCCCTCTCTCTGTTGACGCTATCGCTTTGCAGGTGCACACTGAAGGTGCTTTAAACATGATGGGTCATGTCTATCTGAGAGGGAATTGCCAAAACGATTTTGATCTTGTTGCATGCTTTTTAATGTCCTCCAGATGCCAGCTCCTTCCTTACCGAGCTTCACGCTTCATCTGCACCCTATGTCCGAGGCCCCTGCACAGCCCAGGCACCTCTAGAGATAGTAAAAGCTGCTGCATGCTCTAAAGAGAGAACAGATTGGGTAAGAAACCTGGTAAACAGGTTCCTCCAGAAAGCCCTTGCCAAGGGCACAAGGAATTGGCTACAGGAAAATGGACAAACGGCTCCAGGTGGGAGGTCTCCTGTGCAGGAGTTGAGGACCCAAATGCTGGGGAACCTCTGCAAGCAGAAGCTTGCTGGAAGGAGTGAAAGAAGGTTCTTTAACCTTTCATCTTTCCTGACTGGTTAAAAAAACACACCCAAAACAAAACCCCAGAATCACAGAATCTCAGGCATTGGAAGGGACCTTGAAAGCTCCTCCAGTCCAATCCCCTGCTGGAGCAGGAACACCCAGATCAAGTCACACAGGAACACCTCCAGGCGGGTTTGGAATGTTTCCAGAGAAGGAGACTCCACAACCTCCCTGGGCAGCCCCTTCCAGTGTTCAGCCACTCTCACTGTGAAGAATTTTTTCCTCATATTTAAGTGGAACCTCCTCTGTTCCAGCTTGCACCCATTGCCCCTTGTCCTATCATTGGATGTCACTGATACAAAAACCCTAAACCCCAATTTCTTATTTGTACCTAGAAAAACATCAGTTAAAACCAAACAAAACCCAAAGCAAAGCTTTATTAACAAAAAAAAAACAAAACGGAGACTGTTTCATTGCCACTGTACTTTCTATATTTTCTTTTCTCCTTGGGTTGGGAAGGATAAAAGCTGTTTGGAGAAGAGGGGAGCGATGTGTGAAGAGTATGACACGTCAACAGTAAAAGCTTCCCCACCAGTTTGTATTTGCATATCAGAAAAACTAAGTCATCATAGTGGGGAAAAGGGATGACAGCAGTGCACGGTGTGATACACTAAAAGCAGTGAATTATAAGGACCGATCAAGGATGTAACTTGTTCATGTTTTTATTGTTCTGTGGGAGGCAACTGTGCTGCCACCTTACTGCTGTTCACTTTCTTTGGATTTGGAGGTGAATGTAGCTCCCAGCCCCAGCTCGGGCATCTTGGGAATACTGGGGTTCAGTTCTCAAAACCATCAGTATTATTGATTCAGTTTAGTTTTCTGGAGGGCTTATTTTGTTGTTCTTCACGTTCAGCTTGCCAAAGGTTTCTGCACACCTGGGAAGTCCCCGTTCCTACAGGGCTGGCTTGGCTACTGCCAAATCGTATAGCGATGCCAGGCCATCTGTTTAGCTAGGGGATGGGGACTGCTGCCTGCAAGGCCATGGTAGAGGACTGTCCCCGTCATTGCAGGCTGCTTCCCCTCCTGGGAGCGGGAAAAGGCTGCTGCTGCCGCAGGGAGCTGGAGAGAGGGAGATCACAGAATTTCAGGGATTGGAAGGGACCTTGAAAGCTCATCTAGTCCAACCCCCTGCCGGAGCAGGAACACCTAGAGCAGGTCACACAGAAACATGTCCAGGCGAGTTTTGAATGTCTCCAGAGAAGGAGACTCCACAACCTCCCTGGGCAGCCCCTTCCAGTGTCCATCACCCTCACTGTGAAGAAGTTTTTCCTCATACTTAACTGGAATCTCCTATGTTCCAGCTTGCACCCATTACCCCTTGTCCTATCATTGGATGTCACTGAGAAGAGCCTGGCTCCATCCTCCTGACACTCACAACACACTCCTGACATACACAGATGTGGAGGGAATGAAATCCCTGAGTTTTTAGCACGGGAACTGGCCCAGGAAAGGCACCTTCTGGGAGCTCCTGGGGCAGCAGCCATCTCTGGCTGCGACTGCAGGAAAGCAGGAGATAAAGCACAGTTTGGATGCTGAGAGCAGCTGTTGGAACATAAGCAGTTAACGGAGCAGATGAGCTGGTGAAGGACAACTCGCTCCTAGAGGGGAGCTCTCTGTAGGAGGAGAAAAGGGATGGCAGAAGGGCAGGGAGGGGTAAGAGCAAGTAAACAAGAAAGATGCTTTCCCAGGAGGCACATCCTGGATACTTCAAAGAGGAAAGTTACGGATGCTGATTTGGGAGCTGCAGCTGATTCTGGAAACAAATGGGATAAATACTGGCATGAGGAGAAAAAAAAAAAAGAAAAAAGTTTAAATGCCTGGAGGGCACATCTGCTGTGGCCAGCAGTTCTGCAGGAAATGCACTCAAACCAGAGCCAGGCGAGGAAGCTGGACATCAACACCGATCCCAGTGACGCCAGACGGAAGCCACGGGCCTGAGAAGCACCGGCGAGAGCTCGGCTTTGCTTTCCTTGGCTCCCCAGTGAAGTAGCTGTGTTTCACAGGAGCCCCGGGGGCAGGATGAACGGTGCTGGATGAACTGTCAAGGAGTTTTGTGTTCTGAACTCGGAAATTCTGCTCTAGGGACTTTTCTGTTGCTTTCAAGTGCGTGTTTTCGCAGCAAGGGAGGAGCGGTGTAGGTCTAAAGCCCGGTCTGTTAGTCTGAAATCTGAATAATTGCACGGTCATTAAATTTTGCACAAAAAGGAATTGACTCTGAAAACAGCTGATATGTTATCATGATTAGAGCAATAGCAATGCCTCCTTTCATCACAATGAAGTTACATTGTTAGAGAGCATAATTGACATTTTTTATTGAAAGATTAAGAAGAATTTGTTTACAGCTTGCGAACAAAGAGGTTTTAATTCAACAGACTGCAGCAGGAGTAAGCAGTAAGTGGCATTTTCATCTGCTGGCTGGCTAGCCCGTTAGCTGCAGAATGCTGTGGATAGAGAAGTATGAAGGAATTTGCAGCTCAATATCTGCCCAGTTAAGCGTGCGCCACGCTGGCAAATGCCAGAAAGCTGACAGGGAGAAACCTTGAGTGCAAAGAAACAAAAGGCTATAGTTAATATTAGCACCTTTTGGGAAGACACTACTCTTTCTGGAGATCAGCTTCGTGCCACCTCTTGTGCAAAGGCCAAAGGGATGGCATTTCTGAGGATGCTGTTGCCACGGAGCCCTCGGGATAACACCTGTCAGCTCAACTGGGTGCTAAAGTAGGTATCTGGGTTATTTGTGTTTCTCTGGGTTTATTGCTTCATGGTCTAATAGACTCAGGAGCTAAGTGGTACTGGCATTTCAAAGTGGCATGTTGTGATTGGAAGGGGGTGCTGTGTAAGTGTTTGGAAAGCAGATCCAAATGAAGCACCATCCTCACCCGACTGCAGAGAGGCTCTTTTGCTCTTGAAACATATTTGGGATCCTGTTTGTGCTGGTGGTTGTGTCTTACTGTCCAGGCTGCTCTCCTGATAAAGCCAAGGGTATGTGAAAAATTCAGGTTTTTTGTTTTTTTTTTTTGTTTGCGTTTTTTTTTTTTAAGCAAACTCCTCTTTTGCAGTTGGAAATGAGTTGGATTTATTGTCCCAGCTCTGGTCAAAGTTTGAGGAGTCCAAGTCGAACTCTATTGTTCTGAATATGCAGCGCTGCAGGGAGAGGCAAAAATCCACGTGGGATACTTGGGGTGCTGACAAAGCTCTGCAAGGAGGGTGCTTGTCCCACCGCCCTGGACAGCATCTGTTAAACCACGTGCCATGACAGTGCTGTGCAGGGGGAAGGAGGGGGCTGACCAAGCTGATACTGAAAAGCATGAAACCCCCTCACTTGCACCTTATCTGCATCCCTGCAAAGCTGGAGACCCTAATCAGAGGCAGCTTGATGGTAAGGGCAGGCAATAAGACAGCTGAGGGTGTTTTCTGGGTATCCTATGTTGACTGATAGCCACAGACTGTGTTTGTAAGACAAAATTTGCAACTAAAATGTTTGTATCGATGTCAAATGTCAGAACAGAAATCTCTGTAACCCTGTTGGGAGACAAAGATGCTCTGGGTGAGCCCATGGTTCTGTGGATGCTGGGTTGGGTCCCAGATGGGACTGGTGAACTCATGGCAGCAGTCAAAGGAGCTAGCAGGGGACAAATTGTAGTGGCCTAAGGTATCAGGGCTTTTGCCAAGAATCATGTCTTCTCAAGGAAGGGTGAGACAAGCAGGATGGGGTTATGTGTTGCTGTGAGTACTGGGGACCACTGCTGAAATCTGGGGCCAGAGCAGTCAAGCAGGAAGCCCACAGAGCTGGCTCACCCTTTTAAAGCACTGAGATGACGAGAGAATATAGGAGGAAGAAGGTTCATCTAGAGGTAGACACGAGATGGGAGATGGCTTACTGATCACCACCATGGGCAAAACTGACTCCACTTGGGGAAAATAAATGAAAATAGATTTGGATGGTGAAAAACAAAGCCAAAATTAAAACACCACCTTCCCCGGTGTAGAAGGGTTATCAGTGTGCACCAGCATCTATCAGTATGGATACCTGCTCCCCCAGTCTCCCCATGGGCTGCAGGGGAGCCCAGCTCAGGGCAGCTCCCACCTCTTCTCACAGAGACCCCTCAATCCCACTGCCACTCCTGGGCATGGACACCCAGAAAGTCCTGAGAGAGTCAGAGTGGCTTGAGGGAGTAAATGTTGGGGTGGGAAGAGAGGAGGACCCCCAACAGACCACACAGATGCTCTGGGACCTTGTCAGGGCTCGCTTTGTTGGGTTTCTCATCTGTTTTGTGGTAAACAGCCTGTAAAATTGCAGAATTCAAAATTTTGCTTGGAGGTGCCATTTGCATCTGCTTCCAGTCTCTGTTGAGACAGATTTGGGCTTTGGCCAAAAAAAACAAAGGTATCACCAAATTATCACAGAGCAGCCCAAAATCAGCCGTTGCTCCTGGGCGTCAGGCAGCTGCAAGTTCAGCATCTGTGACAGCCTTCCTGTACCTATTATTTAACATCAATATGTCACGTTTTCAAGCCTTGCTGGGTTCTTCTAATGAGGATAACAAACTGTTAGGAGGACTCAGGTGTTTTATTTGCTTGCTAAGCCTTCCTTCCCTGTGTGCGGCAGGAATCCCATGGCACCACTGTGTCCTGGAGCCATGTGAGGGCTAGCGCTAGAACATGCCAACATGTTCCCCATTTCCATCATCATTCTGGGTCACACTTGCGGTCCATAGCCCATATGCCTCCAGTTTCCTCTCTCTTGGGGTGATGCTGACTGTGGATCTGCATCTGCTGCGTCCCAGCTGCTGGATGGGTTTTTAAGAGAGCATCTGTCTAGAGGTGTGTGGGTGGTTTTCAAAGACATCCTGAGGTTGGGGGAAGGATGTGAAAACCTACAATTCCGTCTCCTTTCTTGTTGACAGCCCACTGTGATGACAATGTGAGGTAGCAAGAGGTTGCTCCTGCTATGGCCACGTGGAAGGAGACGAATACCCTTGAAGTGCCTGGCTACTGCTGCTCCCCGTTGTGCAAAGTAAGTGTGTGCTTTGTCAGCCTTTCTGGGCTAAAAGGTGGGGGTCGTTAACTTAATGTTGGGGAGAGCTACATACCATGAGGATATTAACCTGGCCTGGGAGGAGAGCCTCTTCCACTGGGTCTTCCTGGAGAAGAACCAGCCTAAAGCCTCTGCAGTTGATGCCTGCACCTCCGTGGGCCTGGGACTCATGATGCAAACGGGCTTTTGCTGGTACCAGATGCTGGGTCAAGGAGAAAGGCAGGTGCTTGGTGGAAACCAGCCTCTTAGCGTGGGTTGGGCAGTATTACCTTGTTTTGAACTGGTTATTAGTGGATAGCTGAAAGAGAGGGGCAGGTCTCATTCTTTACACTTGGAAGTACAAGCTCTTAGTGCTTGTATGGAAAAGGCACCAGTTTGGATCGTGCCATTCAAACCTTCTTGGGGTGGTGCATACCAGTGCACAGAAACCAGCTGTTTCCCAGAGATCAACTGCTTTTTGCAAGGATGAAGGGTTTGCTTTGCTTTTCTAAGTCTGCCCACACAGTGGGTACTTCTAAGCTAAACTTTGACCCACAAACATTATGGTCTGTGAGGAGCTGAAAAGAGATTCAGGAAAGCTGTCTCTGTATAGTACAAATAAGGTTATCTTTTCCTTCATTTAAGTAATTGTAACTGCCTTATTACTTCAGTGAATTGCTGGTTATGCAGGTATCCTTTAACTTGTACTGAACTACTTCTTCTCAAAGTAAAAGACTTGAGTCAAACAACTGCAAATACTTTAAACTTATTCCTCGACTCCTGAAACTTCAAACCAATTTGCACTCTATATTTTATCCTTTTTCCAGTGTCTTTTCTTTTAAAGCTTTTTTACTAGCAGTGGAGATTTAGTAATCAGAAATCTGCATTCGTGCTTATTTCAGTTTGCTGGGGTCCTAGAATCATAGAACCATAGAATTGTCAAGGTTGGAAGGGACCTTTAAGATCATCTAGTCCAACCATCAACCTAACTCTGATAAAAAAAGCCCAAACATCCCTACTGGGGGACTGATGTTTTATGAAATGAAACAAAACGTTTCAGCTCATGGTCAGGAAAGGAAGGCAACTCATGGACATTAGGTTTGTCAGCATAAAACCACCGCCCTTCTATTGCCTTATAAACTGAGTTTGTTGATATGCTCCTGTGTGCACGTAAATATAATATATCTGTTTGTATGGATGGTCTGCTTTATATGCATATGATCTGCAACAATGATTTACTACCCATGCACTGGCAAAAAGTGGTTGCTTGTTGCAGCAGCTTCCACCTCAGTGGGAAAAATGTTCAGCTAATGCAGGGCCCCAGGCTGAGTCAGAAAACTGGGGTGGTTATTGCTTTCCTTTGCAGAGATGTAAAATGAGTTGTAATTCTGGCACTGGGGGCAGAGAAGCTGCTATAGTGAATGCCCAGGACAGAAGGGCAAAGAAGAAAGGGATGAGTTTGGATTGATTACACTTGTATTTCATTTTTAGTATGTAAGGGAAGAGCAAAATGGACTTGCATGCAAAGTGCCCAGGCATCTGAGCAGGCTGGGTCTGTGCTGGAAAACCAAAACACACTGGGCTGGAAAACCTCAGGACTTAATTCATTTTAACTTGCATTAATATAAGACATAGTGTCTTGTATAAACAGGAATGTGCTGTGTTCTCTGTTGGCCACTTACTGCCAACTTGATGTTGCTTTAACCACATGCTCCCTTGGCTGGGCACTGTCAGTATGGCTGTAGGCAATGTGGGTGCACAGGGGCTTATACCTGCCCTCTGTCAAGCTATCAATGAGCAAGGGATGTTGTTGTGGTTGGGGACTGGCTTTAGGCCTGTGCAAACCTCATGAAGTTCAACCAAGCCAAGTGAAGAGTCCTGCCCCTGGGTCATGGCAATCCCAGGCACAAATACAGAATGGGTGGAGAATGGCTGGAGAGCAGCCCTGAGGAGAAGCATTTGGAAGTGATGGTGGATGAGTACCGTCCACCAGCTGCACTCACAAAGCCAACTGCATCCTGGGCTACATGAAAAGGAGTGTGGCCAGCAAGACACAGGAGGTGATTCTACCCCTCTACTCTGCTCTCGTGAAATCCTACCTGGAGTACTGTGTCCAGCTCTGGAGTCCTCAGCACAGGAAGAACATGGATCTGTGGGAATGGGTCTGCCAGAGGGCCGTGAAAGATGCTCAGAGGGCTGGAGCACCTCTGCTATGAAGACAAGCTGAGAGAGCTAGGGTTGTTCAGCCTGGAGAAGAGAAGTCTCCAGAGAAACCTTGTAGCAGCCTTCCAGTATCTGAAGGGAGCCTACAGGAGATGTGGGAAAAGGACTCTTTATCAGGGAGTGTAGTGATAGGACAAGGGGTAACAGTTTTAAACTGAAAGAGGGGAGATGTAGATTAGATCTCAGGAAGAAATTCTTTGGTGTGAGGGTGGTGAGACCCTGTCCCAGGTTGCCCAGAGAAGCTGTGGCTGCCCCATCCCTGGAGGGGTTCAAGGCCAGGCTGGATGGGGCTTGGAGCAACCTGGTCTGGTGGGAGGTGTCCCTGCCCATGGCAGGGGGTTTGGAACTCCATGATCTTTAAGGTCCTGTGCTGTGACCTGCTGATGCTTTTTTTGATGCCATCCAGGATGTGGTGACAAACACACCTCCAACTTCATTGTGTCCTTAGGAAAGCAGAAAGCTTTTGAACTATGTACATCAAAACTACTTGAGGGACATGATTAAAACCAAAATCCCCTCATTGTACAGGAGTCAAATCTGAACGCAGACTTGTATAGAGCAGTAAACATGTAATGAAGAAATAGGCAAAGCAGAAAGAAACCAACCTGGCACCCGGGAGACCTGATGGGCTGAATTACTTCAGTCAATTGAAACACTTCAGTACAGTTAAACCTGCACAATAAGATTAAAGCACAATCAAAATAGCTGCAAGTTATCAGGTGTCACTTTCAGCCTCCGGTAATTTGTCTTAAAGGACAGTGCCTTTCAAAATAGCCTGCTGGATGCCTGGCAGCGTACATTAGGTGCTGGTAATTAAATGGCTGCTGAATTGATCTCTTCCAGTAAAGCAGAAGGAAAAACCCAGGGCTGGATGCTAAGGAGGTAGGAGAGACTCACAGGAGGTGGAAATGGAGAGCTGGTTGGTTGTGCACAGCTCCTCCTGGGTCCCCTCAAAATAACACCCATGTGTCCACTGTGGGCTTGGCAATGCAAAGAGGGCTTGCGAATGGCGTGGGTGACCATAGGGATATTTAGCTGCCTTTCCAGCTCTGTGGCAGAAGGAAAGCTCGTTCATCCCAGTGCTGGTTGCAGCATCAAAGCTGGTCATGAGCTCTTACTTATCCTGGCAAGGAACTGTTTAAAAATACTGAATGTTTAAACACCGCAGCTGTTTTGCCTTGGATGGACTTTTCCTCTAATGGCTGTTAGGTTGAAGAGGTCATTTTTTCCTGAGTGCCATGCTCAGCAACTGAAGACAAAAAATTGTTTGCAACACTTGTTTAACTGTCCCCTAGTTGCTTTCAACTTTGTCACATGAACCGCCTCCTGCTTAAGTATTTGTTTTATTTTCATTGCATAGAGCCAAGAGGACTTCAGAGTAGTGATTGAACTTACTTCTGTCTTTCTGTAGCTTAAAGGAAAACTGAGGCAGTTGTTTCTGGTGAGTTTTGAAACACACTATAAGACAAAGGCTGAGTGGAGCAAAAAAAAGCCCCTTTAGTGATCTGTGACTTTTCCAATTCGCTTCTAACTCACAATTTTGGCAGATATAGAAAGCAAACTTGTCTTCCTCTTGCATGTTCTTTAAGACAGGTGCTGTGTTAAAGAGAAGACCATTCTTATTCATAACCCCTTTGACTTCCCAAACTAGCAGTTAGCTGACTAAAATTCCTTGAGAGCCAGATGGGATGGTTTGAATTGCTTTCACTTGATAAGAAAGATTAGTTGAAAACAACTGGAGCTTGTGTCTGAGGAGTAAGCATTCCTGCAGCAAGGTAACTGAGGTGAGGATCATGTATTTAGGCAGTGCTTGAGCTGTCTGAGCTGGGGGGGATAGAGATCAGGGCTTGTAAACCTTGTGTAGAGGCAGCTCCATGGACACAGAGCCTGCAGGAACCGAGCAGTGCCAGGCTGTGTTCATACAGCAAATGTAAATGCACGCATGCAGAAAGCAGCGTTTTGCTTCTACCTGTTGATGGGGGCTGCTGCAGGGCAGCTTGTAGGTGAGGACATCTTCAGGCAGCTGGGACTCCGTTGGCCATGCCGGGGAAGCGGGAACAGGGGTGGCTTTTGGTGAAGGGCAAAAGGTCTGCTGTCTCCTGGGAGTGGTGGCGGATGGCATGATCTTGGTATCCCAGTTAAGCTCAGGAGCCTTGGGGTATGTCCTTGTTAAGGGGAAGGAATTTAGTGACTTATTTCCAGTAGGAGAACCGTGAAAGTCAGCACAAGGGCTTGGGCCTTCTCTGGAATAATTCACTTGACTTCAGCTGCTGTGTTTGATAAAGATGAGTTCAGGCTGGAGTGTGGCAAAATGCCGTGAAACCAACCTGGCCTCTTCCGGGAAAGGATACCAAGAGATAAGCCCGTCTTGCCTAGCGAAGCAGAGACTGAGGGCACACGGGGTTACTTTCCTCTGTATTTATAGAAAGCCAACACCCGAGAGCGAGGAGAGCAATTTCAGCTGAAAGACGAGGTTTAGCAGATGACAGATGGATTGAAAACAGGAGCAAGCCTGGGCTGGGAATTAAACATATTTTCTAACCAGCAGAAGAGGAGGAGCGTGACTGGACAGCGAGCCACGTCTGAGTGAGAGCTGGGTCAGCCTGTGGAAGGGACTGGGTGACACTGCCGGTTGCCATTGGGATGATGTGACCGTTCAGCCCCACCTTTCTGTGCCGCTCGCGAGCTCCAACTCCAGGGCTGCTGCGCCTGGAGAGCACAGGCATGTCAGCTCGTTAGCCTGCCAAACAAACGAGCAGGAGTAACACAGGAGCAGAGCAAGGAAGAGACTTGATGAAAATCTGACTGAGAAGGAGCTTGAAGGTAACAGGGCGAGGTGGAGGAGGAAATCCTGCCCGCCCTGCCTGCAGTGACTAGGGCAGTCTGAAAGAGCATGTGTCTGCCAAAGCAGCTCCTGATTTTGGCCAGTGCAACCATTTAATTAAAGTGGCGCTGAAAGGGAAGCCGGAAGCTCAAGAAACAGGTTTTTAATCACTTGGACTTTGGTAGACCATCTCTATGCAAATCACGCCTCCAGCGTTCCTGCTGTTTGCACGGGTATTGCGTTCCTGTCCCCGCAGCTGGGCAGGGTGCCGGCAGCAGCCTCCTTGGGCTGCTGGCACGGGTCACCTCGGCAGCAGCGCTTGGCCCTTGGCTTTCAGAGGGGCGTTGCATCTCTTCTCTTACGTGGACGTGGGGCCCTCAGAGGCTTCACATGGGCGGATGCCTTCTTGGGGTGCTGGGGAATGCACCCCGACATGGCAAACCCAATGGGTGGCACGAACTGGGGGGGGGGAGAGGAGGTCCTGATGTGGGGATTTTGCTGATGGAATGTGTACGTAGGATCCCCCAAAGTACAACAGTTGAAGCGATTATCCACCTTCCAGGGAGCCCTGGCTAGTGGTAGGCTGGATCCTGCTCGCTCCAGAGGAGGCATCACATCTCGGTGGTGTTTGCTATTTTTCCTTGGAGATTTCTGAGCGAAGGGGGTCTCCTGAAAACAGATTTAGAGGGGATTTTTTTGTCGAATTTTTATTTTTTGTTTGTTTCTCGTTTCGTTTGCCTCTACAGAAGCCTTTCAGCAGTCTGTCCCCAAGGCCATTGCATCCAGACCCTTTGGGGTAGAGCAAAGCATTGCCCTCCTCTTCCTCCTCCTCCACCCCACCGTGGCTGCCAGAAACAACCCCCAGGGGGTTCCGTACCTCCGCGTCCCGACCCAGCCGGGGGGATCGGAGCTGCGGGCGGGGCCGGGGCCGGCCCGGAGGAGGAGGAGGAGGAGGA
>VZTM01034550.1:33168-76449 GCA_013400555.1 Jacana jacana | reverse complement strand
TAAATTTCAAATAAAGTTTTAAACAATTCTGTATGCAACCTACTATAACTGCATCTGGACTGTGCTTCCCTGGCCTACCTACAAGCCTTTCATAGAGTCAAAATCTTGCTAAAAACAGGATAAATGCTATCTGTTGCTTCCTACTTATTCACTGCCTATAACCATCGGAATAACTTTATTACAATATGATAATGTCTTTGGAAGCATACTAAGTTTATAGACACAGAATAAAGAATTCACTATAGAAATATTTTTGAGTGAAGTGCTAGGTTAGGAGGAAATAAAAACTCTTATTCAAATACAAAGATTGGAGCAAAAAGAATGGCTATGTCTTTGCTGTATCTATGGGTTGATGTTCCTTTGCAAAGTTTTCCATTTTTTCTCACTCTTGAACTCTGACAACGGAAGTCAGAAAAGACTTGTGTTGGACTGAGTGTCTCACTGGTGTCAACCCATGCCACTTTATGGATGTTGCTTATATGCATTTGTCTGGCTTTGCATTTCTTGTGTACTTCCCGAGATCCTTTAAGCAACCAGTAAACCATTATTAGAAGGCATAGATACTCTGTTTTGCAGTCATGGGGCAAAAGGTCTTAAGGGTGATTTTAGGGTTGTTTACAGAAAGTATAAACAAAAAGCTGTCTTTGAGTAAAATCAATGTGTGTGGGCACGGGAGAAAGATGTATGCTGAATATCTCTGCATGCATTGTGTCTTTGCCCTGTTGCACAGAGTAAACACAGTGTTAACAAGCCAGATTGTCAAGTGGCAAACAAGGAAAGCTTGTAGAGACACTTCTGTGCCCAACTAACAGTGGAAGTTCCCACACATAACCAAATGATGGTGGAGCAGAGAGTACTACTGTGACCTTGTAGCCATACAGTGGGTTCTTACACACAACAAACTTTGCGAGGTTGGTAATAAAAAGTGAACTCCACTACAAAAGGATTTCAGTAATTTCTTTATAGTGAATTTTCTTGATGGTGGCAGTTTGTCACCACTGCAAAGCCTGTGGTGTCCAGACACTGCGAAAAGCTCTCTGTGGACTCTGGGCTAGTTTCTTAAAGCATGCAAAATGCTACCCTTTCTGCAGGCTTTTCATCCTGACTGTGCCTGAAAGGTCACTAAAAGTGTCCCCCAGCTGATACATTCCCGGCAGCAGTAACATGTGATGAATAAAACAAGGCTCATTAACCGAATTGCTACAGAGGTTTCCATCCTTAACCTCATCCATCAAACACATTTTGGACCATTCTATTTTACATTCATCTTACATGTCATTGTTATCAGAAGTGTCTGTTTTGTCATGTTTTGATTTAATAATATATAAACAAACACAGAATCTTATTCCTTTGAAATATTGGGTGCTGAGATGCTTATTTTCCTGGCCGTACTTGAATAGGATAATAAGAGTACTATTTATTTGTAAAACGTTTTACAAGATATTTATCCAGAGTGTTTACTTCCTTTGCTGGTGTTAAGGAGCTTGTCAGGCATATGACTGTGCTTACAAGTGTAACACACACATGACATATGGCTCAAAGTAGTGATGTAGTTTCTGTCACTAAGTACCCATGGGGCTGTGAAGTTTCAGCCTTTGCTCACAGTCCCAGTCTCCATTGTCTCTGTTGTATATCAGGACAGGATAAGAGGCTTAAATGGATTTCTCATTTTTTATTTCTGGAAGTTTGTGGTATATAGAGGGACCGTTAAACTGGGATGCACAAAAATATCGCATTAACATGAAAGTACATATGGGAGAAGGGACTCTACAAAAGTAGCTGTGGGAAACAATGAAACTGATTAAAGCAACAGATGGACAAAGAGAAAAGAAGCAGTGTGCAGTAAAAACAGTAACATCTTCCTGGGAAAGCAAAGGGAAAGATATTGAATAGAAACCAGAAGACTAGATGCTCTTCTTCTTACAGAAGTTTTCCTCTGTAAGACATAAACACAGAAGCATACAAATTCAGGCCCACAGACGATACATATTTTTATAGCTAGAGTGACTTGGTTGAAGGAATGATAATTTACATTACCTTGGGATCTGACCCAAAGAATCATTTAGGGTATACATGTATAGAAATGTGACTGATGCTATGGCTGTCCTTGCTTTTTAGTAGGCATGTGAAAATCAATGCAGACTAGACATGAAAGGGTACAGAGTTTCAGAATGGAGAAGTGGCTTTATCTGCAAAGAAAAGGAAATGCAAAGGTTGGGAAACAGCCATGTGCTTGGCCAACATGTGTTGTTGTAGTATGGATTACTTCTTGACTGCTTGCAAACCCTCTCCTTACTTTGTTTCTTTGCCACTATTGTTTGTTTTGCTGACTATTTAGTACGATCCCTAACAGCATGAGGCCCCACCTCTCACAGTGCCAGAATTCGACCCTGCCTTTACCACAGCATCTTATTCCTGCCCATGGCTCCACTGTTAAAAGTGAAAATATCTTTGGCAGTAATCCTGTAATGAGGGTGTCTTCTGCCACAGATTCTTCCTCTTCTCCTTCACTTTGTTCATCTTTCTGATGAAGCAGCTTGGCTCCTGCAGCTTTATTAGTTCCACCCCAAACACCCTCATCACCTCCTTGTCTGCTTTCCTCTTCCCATCTCCATAAGTTCTCTGCACTCCATCTCTCCCATTTTTTCTATGAGCAAACTGATAAAGAGGTCCTCCTATATTCAGTTTGCCAGCCTTTTTCATTCCTTTTATAGTTGATTTCCCTTTCTCTCTTACTACGGTCACAGGAACTTTGTCCTATAAAACTTCCACTTGTCCTATTGACAAACTCGTTCTCTTGATCCCCTTTATTTTTCTATTTCCTACCAATACAAATACATGTAAATTCCTTTCATAAAAATAATCAACCCCAACCTTATCCCTGCTTGTCCCATTCTCTCTGTCTCTCCTGATGGTTTCAAACACTTTCCTCCATTTTGTAGAAGACTTTCTCCCATCTTGTGTTATGTCCATTGCATGCAGCTGGAATCACAGTCAAATCACCTCCTCCCATCCAAATTTGGATACTGGTAAGCCAGGGCACACAGTCATCACTGCAGTCATCCAGCCACCTTTCGCACAGCCACTGCTCTCTTCTTCCTGAAACCTTTGCCTCACTGACCTTCATTCTCTGCTCTGTGAGTACCTTCTTCCTCCCATCATTTCCCTCCTCTCTTGGTGGTTCTCCCTCCTGCATGCTGCTGGAGTCCCATGAGCAGTAACCTCTGCCTTTTACTTTTCTCTGCCTCCTCTAAATTGGGTAGTTGCACTTGGAAGTGCAAATTCTGCTGTCGTTGGCTCTCTGAGGTGTCACAGGGTGCCCGGCTTGTGCTCACTCTGCTCCTCCTATACAAACTAAAATCTTAGCTTCTCTCTGTGATATTTACCCTTAGATAATTAAACATCAATTCCAGTTCAGCACGACTAAAACCAGAACTCTTCACTGCTCCTTACTAACCTTCTTTGCTGCCTCTCATAGTGAACGATGGCACTTGTATGCTCAGGTTTGCCTGTCACTTGAGAATATAAGTTAGATGTCAACTTTGGTTTGGGCTGTGCATGATTTAATTTCTGAAGATTATTTTTGCATATTGAAGAGGAAGACTTTTCTGTCTGTTGAAATAGCTCTAACATTTACCCAGGGCTCTCAGTGTCAAACACCACAATTGTTCCTGTTTTCTGAACTCACCAAATGTACAGTTGAGAAAAAAGCTGGAAGACTCATCTCCTTGGTAAGGTTACTCCTGTCTGCATCCTGCTACTGATTTAATCTTCCAGATTGCATCAAGTAGAAGCTAAATAAAGCTTTTTGTAGACACTCCACACCAGCCTGTGCTTCTTCCAGTTCTAAAAGCTAAACTCTCTCCCTACACTGCCAGCCTGACCTGCATACTTGCAAAATTTCCAAACACTTTCTCTCCTCATGAGAATGTCTTCACAAACAGTTCTCTCATTATTTTCCTTAAAACTTTTCTGTGCTCTGTTGGCAATAATTCAGTTGCCAATGTCCTTATATATCTGTCTACCACTGTGAATAATATGTGCTCATAGTTTCTTTGTGCTCACTTGTGCTCAATGGTGGGTACCTGTGCCCACCAGTTGCCTGTTGCCTAATACGTAGATTGGGAACTCTAAGAAACAGGGTTGGCTCACAGTTTTGTACAGTGTTTGGTGTCATGGTGGTCCTTGAATATACTAATGAATCTAAAGCACTAAAATACTATCAGAAATTTATAGTTACCCATGATAGAGATGGTACCATTTAAAAAGTGCTGATGACCAGGGACCTGTATGTGAATGTGAACGCTTCTTCCACATGCCAGTCATGACTGAACATATTTCCTGCATGATATATCAGAGAGAGAACATGTGTGTTCACGTCCTATATCTGACATGTGAAGTCTTAAATTTATGTATACTGGCTTCAGAGGCCAAAGACTTGGTGCCCTGGACTTAGACCTTGGAGGTGCAAGTGATTAAGCTTCACTGCCAGAGCAAGGCACTCCACCGCACATGTGGTAGGGAGAGAGGAGAGGTGGCAAACTAGAGCTATTAATGTCATGGCAGACACTGTTGGTGCAGAAGCAAGTACAGGAAGCACGAGAGAGCTGTGCACAAATGTTGGCAGCTAAAAACTGGCCAAAGTCAGAAAAAATGGAGGGAAGTAAAATTAGGCTTGGTTTTAATAACTTTGGAAATGACATACAGGAAAAAATATAAAAGAACATATGCGGACACCCTCACTGCTGCAGCTTTGCCAGTATCCTGCTACCCGCCTTGCTGTTTGGTGAAGACACTTCCAGACACTTTAGTGCTGCTGCCTTTTTATGCTGCGAGCATGGCCTGGTGGCTGTTCCACAATATAGCACACAGGAGGAGGTTCGCTTGAATGCAATCCCAGTAAAGTTTGTTTACAATGGTAATCAAATGTTATTGGTCCTTGTGCTGAGTGCACAGCCATCTTGCAAAATGGGATAGAACCAAGCCCTGGCAAAATAGGGGGAAGGAGGGCATCTGTCAATACATGAGGCTGTGCGCTTCCTGCCGGCACAGAGGGGTTCAAAAATGGCGTAAGGACTTGGACACTTGGTCCAGTTCTTATGGTGCAAAGAACTGCATTTCTGACAAACAGCCAGTAACCACCTGTGAGTGCTCTTAGGTCACCCATTTGCAAGGCAAAACTAAAACCTCAGATTTTTAAACTGTAACCTCATGGCATTTCTGAGCCCTACAATGTGCACAGGATCAGCAAAGGGAAACTCCTACTCAAATTTTAGTGGAGTTTCCTGGCTCAGATTCTGCCCCACTGCCACTATTTCCATGCTGCTTGCTTTTACAATGATTTTGTAATTTTTTGCTTCAGAGGGGCTTTTCCTCCAGGTTTTTTCTCCTCCTATTCTGTTTCTTTGTTGGACAAGGGCTTGTATCATTTTCTGTCTCTGTTGCTGCTGATCCCTGAGCTAATTCTTTGATCAGCCCTTCTGAGACAAGATGTAGGACTGGGGAAGAGTGCAGGTTTGTGAAAGCTGATAAGCACCACCTGGTGTCATGACTTACAGAGGTACTGACAGGGATCTCAGCCTGATACTCCCTCTAATTAGGGCCAAGCAGGGATGCAGATATTGCATGCAAGGTTGTACCCAGCAGAAAACACCAAGAGCAGTGATGCTGAGCATCTAGAAATTATAGAAGGTAAAAATGCATCTCAGACTCCCAGGTGGAAAAGGGGTCTGGTCAGTGGCAGAGTCACAGGGCGGGAGGTAAGGAAGACTATGTTCTGGAGCAATGTCTCAGTAAGGAAGGCCTGGCCAAGAGCAGGAACCATGCCAGGGAGGTGGGAGCCAGGGTCATGGCTGAGCAGAAAGGAGCCGTGATGAAAGCAGGAAGGAGTAACCAAGGAAGGGCTGGGAGGGACGAGCAAGTCTTCGACAGCTGAAGATAGCAACAGGGACCAGGGGTAGGGCAGGCAAGAACAAGAGCCGGAGGCCAGAAAGAGGTGGCTGAAGCATATCTGCAGCAATGAGAAATCCTGGCCCGAACCAGTCAGCACTGCCTTTTCTATCTGATAAATGCAGCAAGCCAATTGTCAAGCTTACAGACCTGGAAATAGGGTTGCAATAGGCTGCTGCTTCACCCCTGTGGGGCTTTCCAAGGCTTGTCCAAGCTTCCAGTGAGGTTCATCCAATGCTGAGTAAAGAGTTTGTAAAAGGCCTCCACTCAAACTATGAGAACATCAATAGTCTGAAGAATATATTATTTTTCTAAACTGGACAGACCTGGACACTGTTGGAATAGCCACTTGCTTTCAAATTTTCATGCTTGAGTATTGAGCAAAAAAAAAAAAAAAAAGCCCTGAAATAGCTTTTGACTGTCAAATCATTCTAAGAATTAAAGAAATGTGGAGTAGACTGAATTATCATAGACGTTATCAAATGAATCATTAGGAAAAAGTGTTCTTAGCCATATCATTGCTAGGGGCAAGCAATAAAGGGAGGAAAAAGGAAAAAAGGAGGAAAAAGAAAATGCCTGGGGCAATGGCCTCCAAGTGTGACTACCACACTAATAAATTAGAATAAGAGTCATTAGTAAGTGCAACAAAGTGGAGAATTAAGGCCTAAATCCATGAAAGTTAACAATCCAATGCTAATGAAGACCTATCTAGATATTCAAAAGGAAAAGTAATAAGGAAAACTTTAACAGAAGGCATGCCGATAAAAATAATTTGGTAAAAAGCTATGTCCCAGGCAGGAAGGAATCTGTGAAGGGCTCATGCTGACTGTCTCAGTGGGGAAGACACTAAGAGGCTGTGGGTAGCTGTCCTTTTCAGGGCCACTGGAAATGGTTAATGAGTCTAGTTCACCAGCAGCAGCCCATTGCTGCTCCTCTCTGTTGCCGTCCTTCAGTCCAGACTGAGTTTGGCTGGCCAGGCCAACCTGTTACACCTGTTTGTTTTGGCCGAACCCCTGGGGAGGCAGCAGCCCGCCGTTAGAGACTGGGAATGCTGGGTGGGCAAGGCCACCTGTGAGCTACTTCTATGACTGTGCTCAGAGGGGGCTGAGCTGTCCTCCCTCTGCCAGGTCAAAGGAGAAGATGCTCCCTGGGAACGATGCAACCAAAGCCTGCTCTTCAGTGGAAAGTGGCAATAAATGACTGACATCAAAATAAAGTCTTTCATTGGCATCAAAACAAAACGTGATGATATGCCTCAAACCATTTTCCCTGGAATTTTCAGCTTGTGGGAAGCCTCAGATTTGGTCATTTTTCCTGATTTTGAATATGAATATGAGTTTTTTAAATTTTTAAATGTCAAAACATTTCTGTGGCCAGAAAGACCACGTCCTTTTCAGCTACCGCAACAACCTGAGCATCTCTTCAAATCATCTGTGGCTTTTGTTGTCAGAACTGTCACTAGTTACTACCTCATTTCTGCTACTGGTTTGACACAAATGTGTGGGACATTGTTTCATGATCTGGAATTCTTTGTGTTGCTCTCCTGAAACAATAAACTCATGACAAGACAAGTAATATTTTCAAAATGTTTTGGTATGCAGAGTATCTTTCTTTGTAAGAGAGACATTAACTCTTTATTCCCTTTTCATATGTGTGGGTCTTTTCCAATAGATGCAACTTCTTCAAATTGTCTTTCTTGGAAAGATAAAACATGGGTGGTGAATACTTAAAAAAAATGATACAATGTAAGTATATCCCCCTGGCTGTTACAATGCATTGATTTTATTAAGCAGAATTCCATTGTGATGAGTTCCTGGAATGGAAACGTTGCTTCCTTCAAGCTCTACATTATGTTATTTAGACATTTTTTAAACTTGAAGTTGACAATCCCCACAAGAGGTGGTGATGGATGCAAGGGGAGTGGCAGGGAAGGCAGTGAGGGAGAAAAGGAATTATTGTAGATGGAACCAGCAACACTACCATTTCCCCCCGTGTGATTTTATTTATATATTTGCCTCATACCAGAGCCCAGTCTCTTAGGGATTCCTTGAACATCAACTTCATTAGTTATGAAGGCAGCAATCCATAACCAATTTTCTTTTCATGTCAAGCTTGTTCATGTATAAACCCAGCCCTTTTGTTGGAAACATTTGCAATTAATCCCACAAACAAAGAAAATGCAAATCCTACAGTCTACCCTAAGCAACCCTTCTGACTCAAGGCCCTGACCACCATCTATTATACACTAAAATGAATTGAAATTCCCACTTTGAGTCTAACCTAATTTTCTAGTGATAATAGGCATGGATTCCCAGAAGCATTCTATGCATCTAGATAGTAACATCCTAATTTCCTTTCCTGGTAAATGTTTTAAATAAGATTTTAGCACCAAAGGAAATTAACCTTTAAATTAATTGTAATTACAAAATGCCATCACTGATTTTGTCTTCAGACTAATTACTTGCTATTATTTAAACAAACTGCACCTCCTCTGAGCTTTAAGTTTGTTTCTCTCTCTGCAGTGCAGTGCCAAATGATCACAGACCAGGCTGTGTAACATCTGCCAAGCCCTGTGACACCTTGGACGCTCAGGTCTATTTGCATCTCAAACGCAGCCAGTTTCAGTTGTCAGATCTTCCCGCCATAGGCTTTTTCCCCCTGCGCTTCAGCCTTGCACTCTACAGATCAGACATTTTCAGCCTGTGGTTTCTCACCAGTGAGCAGGCCTTGTGGGATGCAGAGTGCCTGTGCTCTGTGATGGCGAGAATCAGACGCCTTCTCCTCCGCTCCCTCCAATATGGGGCATGACTAGAAATAATGACATGGGAACCAGCTATTGATATATGCAAAGGTTCATGCTGTACAGGCATCTCAGGGAATTTCCTAAATGTTCCTGGTGGCACTGCAGCTCTCCAAGACAGCTCCATGACAAACACGAGGCAGTACCATGGGATTTCAAAGGCTTCTCTCCCTCTGCGCTTCCATCAGCATCCTGACAGCTGAAGGCATCCCATTTCCCTCCCTTTGGTTTACTTAGCTTACGTAGCAGTCACCACACTAAATGAAACAAGTAAATGGAAAAAGCCTCTAATTTAGCACAGGCTGTAAGTTGGAGAGTGCAGCTGAGCAAAACCAAGCTACAGCTTCAGCTTTTGTAGTCTGTTCATTGACTTCTCATTCATGAGTGACCTGTTTAGCAACTGGAGAACAATTAAGTTTTAAATTTTGGCTTGCATTTGTCCCTATGCTTATTTGCTCTTATGTTCCCTCTGCAGACTGTCTAGGCTGTCCTTAGCATAAACTGAACAAGTCAGACAAGTGATTTACCCTGTTGTGAGAGAGGTGTCTACCACAGACAGGGCAAATTGCTCTTTAGAGTCACATCTCTGCCTCCATTGACTGTGGTGGAAGTTAGTTTAAACACAGGCCTAATTATATGCAGCTGTAGGTATGTGATACAAATAGCATCCTTTCTGAGGGGCCCCAAAAATGCAAATGTGTTTCTCCTCATAATAGTGCTATTCCTTTATGACAGATTCTTCTGCTGTACTTTCAATAATGTGAAGGGTTTGAAGATGCAGAAACCTCTTCCCACCTACCAAAAAATGATCATAAGTTCTGTAATATTCCCATTTAGGCTGAAGGAGGCAGTTGGTGATGGCCTATAAAACCTGTGGCAGCATGGAAAAGGTGAAGATGGAAAGGATGAAGATGGAATGACTGCTGTTTTCCAGAGGAAGGCACAGGACACATTACACAAATGGTATGTCCAAAACTAATAAAATGTATAGCTGACGTGCTGGAACTCCTTCTCTCAGGACGCTGTAATTTATAAAAGTGGTCTTAGTTCAAACACAGGAGTACACTTTCAGGAAGAAAACATCATTGTGGGCAACGTAATATGACGAGACCACTTCTGGCTAAAAAAGACCCCAAATTGCAAATTACTGTTGTGATTTTTGAGGAACCACAAACTTGCTGTATACTTATATGCCTATATGGCAAACAGACATGGAAGTTTCAGATATTCTTCACTGCTGGATGTCAGATATTGGGCTGGATAGACCTGGTACCCCCCATTTTCTGTTGTGTTATATAAGTGTAACAGATAACACTGTGTTGGTAGGGCTGCAACCTACACTGCAGCTGAGGTGTCATCTCTCAGCTTGGGGGGGTAAGAGACCTGCCAGGCTGTCTAGGACAACAACTTCCAGAGGTTGCCTTGCCTTGATGTAGAAAGATGGTTACAGTCACCTTCAGCCACCTCAGTCAGCCTTAGTTTTTGCTTCCTGCCTATCTTTCTCCTGTCTTGACAGTCTCAGGATTTACAGCCATATTCACCAGAACATGGGAAGGAAAATGAAGAAACAGAATTAATAGCCAAATGTTTGCTGCCGGCTCCTCTTTGGTTTAGAGATTTTTAAGCAGGGATGGAACTTGACTTATTATTCCTCTGTAATGTCTCACTAAGCAGATGGTGAACAGCATTTGGCACAGAAATAAAGCGATACCTGAGCATATTCTGCACTTCAAATGTGCCTTTCATCCCAGAAGCTCAAAGTTATGAAGCAACACGCCTGTGAGTTTGTATCTATCATTATTTCCCATTTTAACTATGGGAAACAGAAGTATGGAAAGGTTAAATAACCTGCCCAGAGGTGGAAGGCAGCCTGTAACAGGCTAAAAAGAAAAGTTTTTTCTACCTATCCCATAGGTTTGTCAAAATTTCACATCTCACAACCAGTGAATTTAATATTGTCTTTTAAAAGAAAATTGTCATCATCTTTGTACTTCCTAGGTCAAGCCTATGAGAGTGGACTGTTGTTTGGCACTGAAGTTATCGGCACATAATTCTTATGCTGTGTTGCTCATCAGTAGGTATCTTCCTATCTAGGGTATTGTCTTCCTGAACATTTTCAGTAAATCAAATAGAATCTTGAATTCAAGATTTTATGGGGTGTGAAATAATTTTAAAGGGTTATCTAGAGCTTTGCTGCTGTGCCAGACATCACCAAAAGCTGGTTTCAGGGGAATATGCAGCAAAAATCTATTTAACCCAGTTACAATTTCTTTTGCTTTGCAGTTTACCTGGAAACATTGCCAAAAGAAAAGAAGACAGTGTATGCATAAGTATTTTGTAAGCTAGTGGGAGGTTGTGCAAAGGTTGTACTTCATGGGACTCAGGAAACAGTCAGACAGGCCATATTTATTCTCTTATTGCCTTGGCACTGTGTTATGCTGGGTAAATGCTGTTTCTTACCCCTGTCTGCATCTACAAGTGTGCCTTCTGGATTAGGATTTCACTGCGGGACACAACCTGGATTGGTAATTTTCTCTAGGCTGGGGTTCCTTCCCAGCCAAAGATGGTCCTCTAATAACAAGCCAGTCCTTTTCCCCTCAACGGAACCTGCACGGCAAGTGCCGAATTGCCACTTCAGTAACCCAGGTTCCTTTTATAATTGCTTACAGACAAAAAGCCCCAGGAGGATGCTGCTTTATTGCTTACATTCCAGGGTTTTCCACAGAATATCTGTATATTTAATAGCATTTTCAAAAATACATTGAATTTTCTTTTAGTAAGGCAGTAACAGCTTATAGCAGGGAGCCAAATTGCTAGTGAGGAAATGCACATTAAATGAGCATTTCAATGTTATTAAAAATAATGTGCAGCCTTTGAAAAATGCAGGCCTAATACGATTTTGGAAAACAAATGAGGAGCTCCAATAAGTTTACAGCCGTTGAATGCCTCCAAGTAATGATTGTTGCTGACATTTTTATGCTTTATTTTTAATTGCTGCAGCTAATAATGCTAATGAGGTAAGAATGACAATGACTTAGGAATACCAGTGGCAATAGTGAAGAGGAGAGAGTTGAGTCAGCAGCAGCCCTGCTGGGCACCTGTCCTGCCTCATCTTTCCCAGATGGCGACCCAAGGTGCTCCAAGCCTCAGAGTTTCTCCTCTCTGTACAGCCACTGGGAACGGGATGCAGAAGGGGCCTTTGGGAGTGACAACCCGCTAGCAAAGGAAGCCACTGTTGTCTAACCCTTGCAGATGGACGATGCAGTTTTGTTCTGTTGTGCTCAACATTGGAGCACTGCTTAGGACTGTACCAGAAGGGAAAGCAGCTTCCTCTTTAATCCTTGAGGCAGAATTAACCCAAAGCAGATTGTTCTTATGAAAGGGAGTGCAGACTTGTACTTTGATTTAGGGGGCCTGCTGCTGGAATTATTTGGTGTGTAATTAAAACCTCTAGACTTGCTGATTCAGCCATAGTTATGACCCTGATTTGATCACTGTATTGTTCCATTCCTAATCCTTTAGTGAGGTTAGAGCAGGTTAATCTTAGTGAAATGTTTGCTTAATTCTACCCTCGCTCATTTGTTCTCTTAATAAAATCTGCATAAAGAATGGCAAAATAGTAATTCTTTCAGCTTGTTCCAATTACTCTGAGAGCAAAGCTAATTCAGCTGAAGCAGCTTAAGAGCAACTTGACAGTGTTTCTACAGTTGAGGCTCTGTGCCAACAGAAGATGAGGCACCTTCTCTGCTCCAGAGCAGTGTTAACGTGTTCCTCTGGTTAAAATCCAGAACATACCCATGTCTATCTCTTGGGTGTTGCCTGACTTTTTCTCTAGTCTCATGCCTTGCTGCCCACTCCTACCAGGTTCAGTGTTTCTGTCACTTTTGCTCCTCTTCTGGACTGCTGCTACTCCTGTGGTCCATTAGCAATGCACAAGAAATGGAATTGAGGTTATAGGTGTTCATGAAATCCATCAAGAGAAGCAAAAGCCTCTTTCTGTTGGCTCTGTTTCATCAGAAAGATTTTTCTATTGACTTTGTCTCATCATCCAGGACTTGTGGCTCAGTGCTCCTTTGGTGTGACCCAATATGATTATCCTTATGGTCCTCTGTGATTGGCAGTGAAGCGTCCCATTTTTGCACGAGTGGTCTTGAAAACCAGAGATCTAGATTTCTCCTGTGATGTCTGTTTGTATAGACATGAGTAAGAAGAAAGTAGTGCCCCTCTGTTCTTTATAGACCACTTCAGAAGTTGGGAAAGCAGGGCAGTGGTATGGGAGAGTTCATTTGTGGTGACTGGTTTTGCCAGAGGGCCTTTCACAGCTAACACCTCTTTAGCACACAGAGGGAACACCAGCTGCCAAACTGCACACAATCACAACTCGGCCTCACCACTGACCAGGTGTGGATGCTAGGCAGGGTTTGGCAGGTAGCAGAGTAAAGCTTTTTTCTGCTGTGCTATATGTTCAACAAGTCTTGGGAAGGGAGTACACTAGGCAGGAGGGGTGTCTTCATCCCTCTGTGCCACAGAGCTTGCTCCGTCGCAGCACTCAGGGGTGAGGAACTGAAAAAGTGGAAGAGGAGACTATGGGAAGAGAAACACAACTAGTAGATCTAGAGTGAACTCAAAACCAAAGACTTGGATATGCAGGAAGGTCTAGCAATAGCCCTGGGATATATTTAACTTTTCCTGAAAGCTTTTCTCCTTTGCACTCACTCATTCTGCATGAGATGACCCCACCTGTGAACATACTGAAGAAGTTACACCTAGGAAACCTGAGCAGGAGGTATCCGTACAGACTACAGCACCTGGCTATCATAGCGATTACTTCACACACATTGAAGTGAATACCTGAGCAGAGAGAACTAGAATCATTCTTACCTTTTGCTAAATGCAGCCTCTCAGTAGAAATTAAAGCTGTTTTAATTTTATGATACATTGCGGTGCCAAGTCTGATCTAAGCATTATTACAGTGTTGGGGAGACTCAGCTGCAGAAGTATGGTTTTCCTCTTTGTTTCCAACCACGCTTCCAAATCCCACTAGAGGTGCCTGAGCTTCACGGAATGATGGAATCACAGGATTCATGGAATTGTCAGAGTTGGAAGGGACATTTAGAGATCATCTAGTCCAACTCTCCTGCTAAAGCAGGATTGCCTAGAGCACATCACTCGAGACTGCATCCAGGTAGATCTTGAAGACCGTCAGAGAAGGGGACTCCACAACCTTCTTGGGCAGCCTGTTCCGGTGCTCTGTCACCCTCACTGGAAAGAAGTTTCTCCTCATACTGGAATGGAACTTTCTATGTTCCAGCTTGTTCTCATTGCCTGTCACTGAGAACCACTGAAAAGAATCCATCTCGATCCTCCAACCTACTCTTCAGATACTTATAAGCATTAATAAGGTCTCCCCTCAGCCTTCTCTTTTCCAGGCTAAAGAGTCTCAGCTCTCTCAGCCTTTCAGCTTGTGCTGGCTTTGTTGCACTGGTGGGGGATTTGCCCTGGTACCTCGGACAGGTGCTCATAGATGGATAAGATGGTCCCTTGGCTGGAAGGGGAGACCTGGCTGAGGTGTACTAGCAGAGTAATAAAAACCTCAAAATAGGCAAGAGGATGGCAAGAAAAGGTTCAAAGAAACATTATGATCTGTTGCTTCTGAACAACAGGGAGCTCCCACCACACTAAGCAGAAAACAATACCATATTAGCCATGGCGCTTTGCTGCCAGGAACACCACTTCACAGACTACAAGACAAATCTCTCAAATGTGTTCCAACTTTTGCACTTGTTTGGTGAGCCAAATCACAAGTTCCTTACTTCCTTCTTTCTTATATCATGCCCTACAGCATTACAGAAGAGTGAAAAAAACATCTAAGCTCTGAGAAGAGAGGGTAGAATGATATTAAATGCAATTCCATTTGCGGGCTGAAGAATCACTCTCCTCCTTCTCTGTGGATAGTGAATGCATCTAATAGGAGAGTAGGAGAAAACACATGTTACTGGGTCCTTCCCCAAAAAGACAAGACCTACTTGTGATGACATACCCCTGCTCCACACAGCTGTCCCAAACTCTTTTTACTCTTATCACTTCCTCTCCTCAGCAGAAACACAGACACAACTGAAAGGAGCATAATCAGAAAGACCTCTGAAGTGTGGTTTGATTTCGGCACTAAATCTCCCTTTGACGGCTCACAGTGGCACTGTATTGCCAATAGATTATAGGGTTGTAGCTAGTTTTGACGCAGGAGAACACACAAAGGAACCCCCACCAGCCCTAGCAGTGCTCTCAGTCAAATAAAAACCCTTTAGCTTCCTGTTGCAGAGCTCTCTCTTGGTTTCATGTATATTTTATCAAAGTTACATGCAGTTCTGATAGTTGTTTCTAAAGTGCTTTAGTATGAATCCCAAGATGTATCGAAATGCTGCAGTGGCCCTTTTTGAAAAAAAATCAAGGTTAGAGTAGAGAAAAAATGAAGTGACTGGACTCCATAGCATGTTATAAAAGCAAATCCTGCTCAATAGGCTTCTATTGATATAAATAAGCAGAAGAAACACAAACATACATCTATATGAAATCATTTCACTCCTTGTAATTGTACCCTAGGAGCAACAGGAACAAAGAGGAGTTTCACAGTTTCACCTCTCATAAATGAAGGTCCTGCAATGATCTAAAGCTATTTTTTTGCCAGAAGTGTTTTTACAACCCGACACACATATCAATATGGAAGAGCTATATCCTCAGTGGTAATCAAGTACTGTGAAGATAGTTAATAACAATCTGGAATAAGGAAAAAAAAAAACTTTTAATTGCCAATTGGGATTTTTGCCCTTTTTTTTAAAAAAAAAAAAAAATTACGTCTAAAGCTAAGCTGTGAGGGAAAAAATTGTAATGATCTTTTCAAAAGATGAAGATATGCATTTTTTAAGCTGTGTTTCATGACTCCCTTGTCTTTCAGGCATTTTGAATTTTAGATCAAGAAGGACAGACAGAAAGCATGTTCTGGCTACAGTATAACAAGGCATTTAGGTTGAAGTCAGAAAGAGCCAGCATAGTGGAGGGGTGATTTTGAAAAAAAAAGAAAAAGAATTCATTTTGTATGTAATAAAGCTTTAGTACTTACAGCTGTCCTCTTCTTCAGTAATACATTTCACAACATAACAGGCATAGATGAAGCCCGCCAGCTGAAACAAAATGAAACAGCATTAGATGTAAAGCAAATACAATAGAAAAATAAGAGTTGGTTTTAGGAATGCAACACCAGAAACAGAAATAACAAAACTCGCCAGACCCTGTTTGATGAGGTAATGATAATTCTTCACAACAGGTTGTGAATTTTAACTGGAAATTGTCAGGGGAATTTAGGATCTTTCTTGAAAAACACACCCTGCAATAAAACTTCCAAAAATTGATCAAAATTTTTCCATTACTGAATTGACTTCTTTTTAATTATTGAAAACCTGAAAACCAAACGAGTAGTTGGATGGTGGACTTTTAGCCACTGAAAATGTAAATATTTCTGTAAGGTTAAGATTTTTTTCATCCCATAAAACCTGACATTCTAGCAGAACTCTGTTTCTAGTACAACCTTGCCAGCTAAACCAAGGACAAAGTCAGTGCACTTGTAAACTGGGTTTATAGTGATATTTTATCACTTGAAATTAGGGCTGTGGATTAGTGGGACTTGTTTCTATATCTGCAACAGCGCCCTAGCCTTCAAGACCAGGGTAGCACTTTGGATAGGTCTGGATGCCTTTACTTCAGTTTCTCATGCTGCAGCTGGCAAATTTGTATTTTGTTCCCTTCATTCTTGTCCGCAGAGCATGCCCAAAAGTGAATTGTAAACAGAAGCAACAGGATATGAAATAAATGAAAATCTGGAGTGGTTCTTGAGTACCATGGTAGATTGCTTATCTTACATTATCACCTGAAAAAAAAAGGTGTGTGTGTGTGTAGGAATAAGTGGTCAATACCACACATGCCACAAGCCAAGTAGCTTGTAAGTCCTCTGCTAGTTCTTCCACCAAGTTCTGTCATCACTGAGAAGATACATCAGAAGCAACAGAACAAATACTGGAGCAGCAGCATGTGCGACGTGTCACATGCTTTATGTGGTTTCCCTTACATGTAGGTCTGGAAAATTTTCTCTATTGATGGCCATCAAATGTTTTTCATCCTTTATCTCATGGCTGAAGTTTGCATGGTAGGACGTCAAAAGAATTCAGGCTGTTTGATGTCTTTGTAGTGAAAAATGAACCATGCTGTCAAAATGCATTATTCTGTACAGGCCACCTCACAGACATCTTTTCATGAGCTGTAAACCCAACTTTAGACTTTGGGAACTAGTTCTTTATACGGATAATAAAAATGCTGAAAGGTTTCAGCCAGTACTGAGCTTTCTGTGTTTGTGGTGCAATATGCATAATCTCTGGCTAAGGAAGATGGTGATCTTAATTTCAGACAAAGTAATCACTGGGTCAGACATTAAAAGGGGTGAAATCTCTGAGAAGACCATGTATTGTTTTGAATACTTGTTAGTGCAAATGCATTTTTTTTCATTGATGCATGGCACACCTACAATCACTGAAATACTGTGGGTTCTTAGAGCCCTTAATATTACCTGTATACATGAAATATAAACAATTCTATTCCTAGTGTCTCCATAACTGAGGCAGTGACTCTGCCTAATTTATTCCATCTCTTGGACATATATTTCTTGTATTTAATTTCTCTCCTCTCAGTTTTTCTATGTAGAAAACTCTCCATACCAAAAAATGCTAGCTTCTAACATCCAATAAGGGTGAGAGATGGTTAAAGAAAGAAAAAAAAAAGACTGCCCCCAAGACTTTTCTGAAAAGATCAAGACTTCATTTGGAAATCACACTGCAACTGGCACAGATGTTGTCTGCTAACTGCTTAAGTTCCTGTAAGGAGCCCAGGAGCTGCATTACAACAGAACTATATCATTAATTTTGTCATTTATTATAAATCTGCCTTATAGTGCTGCTGGGAAGATTTTACACCTGGGAAGAATGAAATATTCACCACTGGACACAAAGAACACACTGTATCAAGAACAGTGGCATTCAGCTAATATCAGCATTTCATCCCTCTTTTATTGGATCACTCTTCCCTTTGGTTTCTTGGCTTCAAGACAGAGGACTAATTTGCTCCTCTCACTTATGCCCTGCATAACCCCATTGACTTCAATGACATGACATGAGGTTTAATTCAGCAACAAATTAGGCCCAGAAAGGTTGTCCATAAATGATTCCATTCTAGGTTGTGAACCTTGGCTTAATAGTTTCTCTGTTCTCTTTTTACAGACCATCAGATCCAAGATAGCTGAATAGTTGCATCTCTAGTAGGTGACTGCAATGGTATAGCTTTTCTTGTAATACGGTTCAATACTTTACTATTTGCTAAAAGACACCAAGTTCACCTGTTATTAGCTAAACTTCTCTCACAAAGCACAGAAAACAAACTGTATCACAAACTGTGCTTACAACTGATCTTTTAATTTTATTCAGTTGCATCCTTTAAATGTCTAGGGAACTCCTTTGATATATAAGCAAATCCTACAGCATTTCATCAGATGAGGTTGCTGATTAAAAGAATGCCTTACAGCTAGAAATTGTTCTGTTCTAAATACAAATGGAAGTTTGTTTCCCATGAGATAATCGGAGTTCATAAAATAAACCTCCCCTTCTCCCACATTTATCCAACCCTTTGCTTGGTACATATAATAATTTTGTTTTAATTTGAACATCACATTAGGGTTTTTTTGTTTTTCTCTTCTTTAATGAAGCAATTTATCAGTTCTGATCCAGTGATAGCTATTCAAGATTTATCTTCTAATTGGAGCAGCAGCAGAGGGCACACACTCAGAGCTGAGGATCAGAACCGAAAGCAACAGTTTTCACTTTGAGGATGCTCAATGGCCTGAGACCATGTTGAACACAGAGACCTCTGGGATGGAGACCAGGAACATTCTTCCTCCCCAGTGGCCTCAGATGTCTGTGTAGCTCACCTACTCACATGGCAGAGATTTCTTGGGGATCAGTCAGCTAATTAATGTCAGTTAATGAGTTTCCACACAGATGAAGGGCTCTCATTAAATTTGCCACTTTTGTTATAGTGCAAGATGCATTTCTTTGACCTTGTTCTCTAAGAAAAACACACTGCAATGTACCTATGTACAGCATAAACAAAATAAATTCCAAACAAACACTACAGTGAACACACTCCTCCCCCTGGAGAAGAAGATGAGAGAAAAACCCCAACAAATCCAAATGATAGGGGTAGGTCACATTCCTTGATATATTCCCGGGAAGCCCCCAGACACAGCATTGCTGAGTGCAGGAGAAGAATTACACAGAGCAGAATCTTCCTGATTCAGTATCTCAGGAAGATTTTTTTGTCTCATGTGAGAAGGAAAGTAATGAATCCTCAAAGCTTAAGAAGAAAAGGAATTTGACTACTGTCTCAGAAAATCAGTTTACAACTAGAAAAGCTAGCTTGAAAACTCTTGTTGCTTTGCCTCCCCTTTTTAATTGACCAATCTTTGTTTTATAATCCATGTAGCCATAAAAAGAAATAGGTCCAATGAAGAGATCAGTTCTGGATCTCAGACCCATCCAGTTTAGGCATCTACATCTGTCCCATTCACATTTTAGTGCTGTAGTATGGGCCTCCAGAGAAGGAACTGTTAACAACACTCCTGCTCATTTATACATATAGTGATTCGTGAATGCATGTTTTTATGAACCTCATTTTCTGCAGCTTGAAAAAATCTGCTCTTTACAACTTTATTCCGGTGTGTCGATACGAGAGTATAAATGAATCCTGCTCTTTTATAAAAGTGACACTATCTCCCTGAGTGTTACTTTGATGGCATCTGACGGACATTTGTATGTACAATCATCTCACTCAAAATTTATAGAGAAAACCATAATTTCTTTTGTCAAGGAAAAAACAAAGGCAAGTAAAATCCTAAAATAAATCAGCAACATAACAGCACTACTGAAATTCTGGCAATGAGATTAATTCCAGAATTAAGTTAATGGATCTTATTGCCTCATTATAACCACATAAGGCATATTAAAAAGTAGACAGAATATTCCCTACCCAAGTCAGCAGTGTCCCATTACACTGCTACATACTCTTAGCAGATCCTGAGTTTTCTGTGAGTTTACCTTCAGACTTGCTCAAAATGTCAAGTGCTGTGATCAAACTTAATCAGAATCAGTATTGATCAAAATCCTGTCTGGCTTTTTTTTCTCACCTCTTTTATGGAGATGAATGCTTTCATGTACTACAAACAGCACCAGATTTTGCAAAAAGGCTATTATATGAAACCCCATTATTCCTAGCCAAAGCCCCCCAACCTTTCCCTCTTTTAAAGCAATATCTGTATGAATAATTACTAAGAGTTATCTTTATTAATCTGGACACCTTAAATAAAGGAATGACAGTAAGGAAGAAACAAAAAATAAAAGTGGGTAAGATATGAGTGGGATAAGGTGATGAGGAGAGGGCTTGAGATGAAGATGAATGAGTTAAAGGTTATGGAAATACTGCATAGTCTTGGCTTCACTGAATGAGCATGGTTTATTCTATAACTAAGTTTGTCAGGAGAAAAGGACTTTAGCCTCAAAAACCACAAAACCATTGTGTTTTCCTATGGAAATATATTGCAGAAGCTTCAGAAACAGTAAGGGCTTGTGTATTTACTTTTCAGTACTAAGTTTTTGCAGGATTCAACAAAAACTGTGGTTTTAAGACCTTAGCAAAAAATGGGCTAGCTCAAGCAATAATAATGCAGAATTACATGGAGGTTAATTTTGGCCCTAGGAACTTTATATTGCAAAGCTGAGATGTTACATGTCTACCCTTGTGCAATCTAATCATATATCTTAAGCTTACAGGAGGCTGCACATATAAAGCCTTTGTAATGCCATGCATTTAAGGAACAAAATTTCTTTAAAACGGATTTTCGGAGGCTGTAAGGATATATATATTCATTATGAGCAACTGAAGAATGGGAGAATTACTATCTAGAAAGCTTCCAGTGTATTGATTCTCAGAAAAATCTTGCTCATTATTTAGCAGAAAAGGTGAGACAGAGACCTTTCTCTCAATATCTGTAGAATTAAGTCAGTGTCATGAGGGTTCTAAAGCTGCCCCCTGCAAAAAACCTTTCAAGTATGATTTCACTGCCTGCAGCACTGCCTCATCGATGAGTGAATATCATTGCTAGAGTTTAATATTAAACTCAAGCTGTGTTCCACAGGAACTACTGTGTTGAGATAGGGTTTTATTTGTGTGCATATTTAATATTATGAGGAATCTGTCATTCCTCCAAGTTTAACTATCTTTCATCATAAAAGGAGCGTTGGAAAACTATTGATATTGGGCTAGATTCCTGATGGAAATGTAGACTGTGAGGTCTTGGTCATTCTTGAACAGAATTATCTATATATGTGATGTTTGGAAAGAATAATTAATTAGTATGGCCAAGTAGCTTTATTCGGTGCAATAAAATAATTATTAAAGAAAGACAATATTAAATTGCCATATCCATAATAATACTAGTGTGCAATCATTAAATTTAAAAACAATCTAAGCCAAAACCACAATTTCTTAGCCTATGTAGTTGTCAATTTCTTTTTCTTCCCTTTCTTCAGCTGAAGGCTTCCCGAGAGTTTTTCGATTTTGTTTTTCATCAGGCACAGTAAAAACATAAATACAGATAAATCTAGACACATCAGAAAATAGAAGTGTGATAAAAATTGCATTTATTTCAACTAGTGCATCATAACCTTTTTTATATCAGGTCTCTAGAAGGTTCTTAGCATAAAGTCTTGCTTTATTTCTCAGTGGACTACCCAGTTTTCTGGAAATTTCCTTTTTCTATAAGCATTTGAGGATCACCGTGAAGACCTGCTAGAATGCTTTTATTTGAAATGCTGCTGGGCGCTTGAGAGCATTTCTGCCTTGTTCAGGGCAGCCATTCCCTTAGAGTCTTCCCTGGCAAGCTTTTTCACCTGATGAATTGAAGAGACCACAGGGGCACTGAAAATCACAGCACTGTGACATGTCAGATAAGAGCCGTGCAAGCCTTTAACAATGGTAGAAAGCAAGAGCTACTTACCTGTTTTGAAGCTGTGTTACAGACACTCGGTTTGACCCAAATTTCCTGAAAGTTTAGCGAGACTTTTCTGCAAGCTGACCTAAAACTTTCTACAAATCTTTCCTCTTCCTAGGTATTTCAGTGTGATTTATGCTTTTGATAACCACATGGTATTTGGCGTTTTTCCATGATTTTATCTCACAGCTAAAGAGTAGGATGTCCTTTTTCCTGCTTCAGACATCAAAGACAACCCAAAATACAGGGGCTACTAGCTTGTACAAAGTGGAACTAGAGATTGCTTATTGCTGACCTCTATGTTAACTGAACTGCAAAGCACCTTAGAGATTCAGGCTCAGTGCTGAACTTTACACTCTTGGGGTGAAAAGCCCCAGATGGAACTTTGCTGGATTCCCTCAGGAAGCTGAAGTGGGCACATCTGAAGGGGCAGAGGGGAGGGCACAGCAGGCTGACCTGTGCTGGTCCCCAGATCACAGCTTAGAGCAATGATACGGCTGGGAAGCCAGGGGGAGATCCTCCACCAGCTGTATTCAGCAGGTACTGGGTGCAGTTCAAGTGTGCATTGCCCAGTGCAGGCTGAAGACATTAGTGCTGAAAAAACAAACCCTCTTATAAACTAGAGAAATGTTAGTTTTCACTTTTCTGCTTTTATCAAATTGTCTCTTCTTTACATTTTCCCACTTGATTTGGGTTAGAAAATATATTTGGTTACATATTTCTTGTTAATTCCATCCAAACTGAGTCTATGGAAAGCACTGAAAATGGAAAAGGCTATTGCTCTGTTTCCTCTCATGGTGCAGCTCTGAAACCCAACTTGTCACCATTAGAACAGAGCTCCCATTGTACAGAGGTCAACAGTGTGCAGTGACTGGTGTTCACATCAAAGGGATTTAGCCATTAGAACTGTGTTGACTGTGAAAAATCATCCCATTTATTTTTAAAACAAGGCCATCTGCCTCTATCCAGCAACAGCAAAACAACAAAACAAAGAATGAAGTTGAAACAAGAAAACTAAAGTAAAAGACTTCAAAATACATATCAGCCTGGTCATTCTGTTAATAACAGGAATGGTTTATTAAAGCAAAAGTGTATATATCTGTACGTCAGCTTTGCTCTGAGGTTTTATAGCAAGAAAACTTCTATGGAAAAAAACTTTGGACCTTTTTCCCCTCTTGTCTTCTGGGAATGCTTTGGAATGGTTTAATCATCTGGCTCTGGTATCTGACTGCCTTTGGCAGCAGTAGCTTTTCTTATCATTATGTCTAACTGCATCACCTTTTCCAGACAGCCATAGGATGAGGATAAGAAAAATTGGTTCTTTATGTTGCAGACCTAACAAAGCCACAGACTGCTCACAGCTCACCAAATGGATGCCTAGCATTTTAAATTGAACTGCACTAGAAGAAACAGTTGACTTATCAATGCTACTACCTCTTTTGAGGAGCAATAGGAAAAAAAATTTGCATATTGGAGTTTGTGCAGATTGTACAGAGAGAAATATTTAGATGGTACAACAGAACTCTGAATTCCTGATAAATAAACATATATGAATGCTTCTATTCAGTGAAAATCCATCCCTCTGTGTTGAGGCACCCATATGGCAAGTGAACCTTGATGATGTGAATGTGTACACCAGGCCCTCAGATCTGGGAAACAGAAGCATTCTGAGGAGAGTGAATAGACGGCGAGAAAGGGAATAATACGTTTTCGCGTCTGCCAGATTCTCAGGATTGTGGCCAACCATGAAAACTGTGCAGAGTAAAAGTTCAGAAAGGTAGCACCAGTAATTTGCTCTTCTCCACCATTACTAGCTAGAGCAATGCTGTCATATAAATGGCAAGAGCCAGAACATTTCATCATAGGCAAGAGAGGTTTTCCAGCAACAACTGACTCTTTCCCTGTGATGCTATTTATTTTCCCTGTGATTAATTGCTGTTTATTTTAAGCTTCTGATGGTGGTCGTAGGGTCAGGAAGCTTCATGGTACTGACAGCTTTGGAACTACAGTGGCTTTATGGTGGTGGTCATGGTTTAACAGCCTAATAATGTTCTGATCAAAGTGCTTCTATGACGGCTAGTGATGGTGGTGTTGACAAGGCAGATTGATGAACAGTATGCAAAGTGCACAGCTCAGCTGAAGCAGCTTTTCAGCAACCTGAACGGTCAAGTTCATTATGTTGACTTAGAAAAAGAAAACCAAATAAGGTATTCATAAGAAAACTCTAGGTAGTGTAATCTAGACACATAGGACCTGAAATGATATAACCTGAATATTGAATGATTATTAAAATACAGCAGTAGTCATTCAGAAGCCCAAAGGGAATTATGGACTAACAGAAGATGAATAGACAGATTTCTTTGACAGTGACATCAGCAACAGAGCTGCCAGAAGGGTGACTAAGTCAGGTGGAGGTTTTGCCTGTGCTCTCTGTCTGTGTCTGCGCACAAGACAGAGAGGTGGGATATCTGACAGGATGGCCCCTCTCTCCGGCAATGCATGTAAGGGAGATGAGGAAGAATGAGCTTATCTTAATCAAATAGCTCCCTCAAGCCTTATGCTCAGGAGTAAAGAAAGAGATATCTCAGTGAAAATACAAAGCAGTCTGCATGGGGTGCTCCACATCATTACATCTCCCTAGGATCCATACAACTAGCAAATGTATTGCTTAGCACAAACATTTTGCTCTAGATGCACAATATAACAGCATCAAATGTCAGGGGGGTTTCAAGGGCAATAAAACCTCTTCCTGTGGCATCTAATGTTAAAGTAACTGAACTCAGCTCATGTTTCAATGCTATTTTTCCTCTCAGCATTAGCCTACTGCAGGCTTTTTCCACCTTTGTAATCTATAATAAAAGATATGTTTCAGTGCTACCTTTCCATTCAGCAAAACCAGCCAAGCAAGCTTCAAAAAAAGCAAATGCCAAAGCACTTTGTGAAACCTTTCCTGTAAAAGGGAACCGCTGGAGAGTTTAAAAGGCTATCACACCATGCAGCCTAGGCTGGTACGAAGAGATTTCCTTCTAGAGCCTCCAAGCAGAAGGACAGTTTGAATTCTGTGGCTGAAGGTACCTTTCCCCTTACCAGCCCTTCTGCTGAAGGGCAGGGGATCACTCTCGTGTTTATTCAGCATGAAAAATAGTGATCTCCTTGGCCTGAATGGAAATAGTTTGATGGCAAAGGTACCAGTCACTGCCAGCAGTGGCAGAAGATGTATGAATAAGGTCTGCACTACATGTGACCAAAAATACTTGATCCTTTTAGCTGAAGATTCCAGTAACATCATATCACATGAGGCATTTGGGGGGAATGATGAATTATAAAGAGAGAACATTCTCGGAAAGGCCGTGTCCTCAGAGTGTGTGCCTCGTTGCAGAGAGTTAAGTGGATGAGTTATATCTGAGAGTTTATGAACCTTGTTAATATAATGCAGTACCTGGGAGTGTGCCAGCCACGGTGATCAAGGAAGTCTAAATTAGACCTCTGCCATTGACAGACATCAGATGCCCATTTAAAACTGAATGTTTCATCTGAACCAGGCACATCTCTCGTTATCCTCTAAAGCAGTGATTGTCAGCTTGAAGCTCTGAAGCTCTGTGTGCCTCACAGTAGCAAGCACACGTCTCTTCCCTAGGTCTCAGTAAAAAGCTATTTAACATGCTGATGCAGAATCTGCTCTGGTAGGAAGAGCACAAGCGACAGCAGTACTTTGACATGTTAGTCTTCATGAAAAATGTGAGGTTTGTGGGTTTTTTAAGGCACACGTGGTGAATGCTGTAGCTCTGTCACTTGTTCCAGGCACAGGTCAGTCAGGGCAACCCATCCAGTGACAGACTGGGATGTCCTGGCCCCTGCAGGAGAGGTGAGGGGAAACGTCTGTGCCAGCAGAGAAAGACAATCTCCATCCAACCTCCACACTGGCAATGGATTGCATAAAGTGAGAGAAAAGACCATAGCTCTTTTCCTTCTGCTTTGGCAGCAGCACACACAATAGCCACCATGCTGGTACCGCAGCTGTGTTCTTCTTTGTCCCTGAAAATGCTCTGCTTTTCTTCTTACCTCCAGAAGGTCCTATTTCTGTGATGCAGAACCAAAGTGCTTCCAAACACAAGCTTCAAAACAGCACAATGACCGTTTTTTTCTGTTATTTTTTTCTTATGAAATCTGTAAAATGGAGATAATAGTGCCTGTTTCACCAGGTTCCCTTGAACATTATGACTTTTGGTTTGAGATTTTGGGTAGAAAGCATGAAAAGTGCAACAGCTATATATTCTCTTCTACACTGTTAATCCATTATTAGAGTACTGTAAAAAGAATAACGGTGTTATGCTTTATTTTTAATATTATTTATATATAATTTTTGTATTCCAAGTGTTTATAGTGTCTTTTCTATTGCAATTCTCAGACTCAGTTCTGACAGGGAATCTTCTGGTAGATAGAGATTTTGTGTTATTGACTGGAACAGATGCACCAAGTCTTTGAAAAATGAAAGACAATGCTATATCCTACTGAGGGTCAGAAAAGAAATGAGTCTTAGATGTTCGGTTCTCCTACATCATGAGTTCAGTGCCAAATTTAAGAAGTATGTCTTAATTTCATCTGGTTCTGTTGCCTTGGCAATGTGAAAGACAGGGAGGATAATTTAATTGGCAAGACATAAGAGAATGCAATATGACACTGTGCAGTGAGGTCCAACTTGCACAGCTATCTTTGAAGACAGCCGAGTTGTGCAGCTGCGTAGCAACAAGAAACATAATCTGAAGCCAAAATAGTCATATTTAATGAGATATTTTTCCCCTTGGTTCCTTATATATCCACAAAAAGTGGACAAAGTTCTATTGATATCTTTAAAAGTTAATGGAAAAAGTGTAAGAATTTTAGGGAAAGTTTGCATAGTGTTGAGTTAAACCTTTCAGAAGAAGACACAAAAAATTCTGTTGCAGGTCAGTTCTAATCATGTTTCCAGTTCAAGAACTTTCACCTGGAAAGTTTTTTATTATTTCAATTTTATATGATTTCAAACATCCAGATACATGATGCCAGTCATCAGCAAATAAAGTTGTAGCTATTAGGAAGCATCAGGAGAACGTTCCAAAAGAAGATTGAAAACATTAATTGTAGTATAATGTCCTAAAGAATTCTTCGGAGAAAAATGAAACAGTACTTGAAGGCATAAAGTATGTTGTCAGAGGGGAAAGAATAATTGCCAGCACCAATGGAAAAGAGACCAGGTGCTGGGGTGCACACAGGCATGTCGATTTGCCCTTCATTTTTCACTGGTGTCCTAGTAGCACAGTGTATTATCTAATGTGAATAAGACAATACTGGAAACTAGGAGATATATCCGTGCTGTCTAACAGCTCTCTGTTACATCTCCTTTAATCATGGACACCATAAATCTTCTACTGACACACAAGAGACACCACCATTTGGCCTCATCTCTAGGCATATAGTCTGGTAGAGCGTGAAGACCATCTACTTCATCAAAACTCATGGGTCAGGAAATTAATTATTTGGAATGATTATGGGATTCTCAGGTCAATAGCTAGGGAATTACAATATTATTGAACTACTATATTTACTTCTGGAACTACTCTGCTTTACAGAATAGACAAAACTGGGTGTTGTTACCAACTGGTTACTCTCAGCATCCTCATATTTCCTTGTGCCTATGTCACATCTGGAACACCATGGGTCATGTCTTTTTGCATAATTTGTGAAATTAACAAATAAATAATAAAAAACTTCAACCCAATCCCTATCTTAATCATGTGAAGTACAACATATTCAACAAATATCATTCTTAAATACCTTGGCATTGCCAGGTAAATATGGAAATTGCTCTTTTTTAGGAGGAGTGAAGACAATCTTACAAACAGTTCATGGTGCTGTACAGAAAAACCTTGCTTTGAGCTAGCGAACAGCCCTCACCAGCTACTTTGGACTTCTGCCTTCCACTGCAACAAGGTGCCAGTGATGATAATTGAAGCAAAAATATGTATGTCCTGCTGTTACAAATCACTGTGAAAAGTGATTACTTCTACAGACCATGTATTTGCAGAAAACTAGCAATCCATTTTACCACATTCTGCTGTGTGATTTAGACAGAAAGTTAGCAAGTTCTTCCACGCTTATACTTACATGAGAGAAAAAAAATGGGCAGAGTGGACAACTATTTTATATAAAGTAAACCTGACATGGAAGCCCCGTTTTTAATTTGGCTAAAGTGGAGAAATGTTTGAATTAATTTTAAAAGCTGGATTTGAGAGCTTTTGACAAAATTTTATCTTTTATAAACATCATATCAATTTAAGCATCTATTTTATCCTATTTGGTAGGAGTGATATTATAAAGTGATATATAAAGTGATATTTCTATTTCATCCATATGGAAAAACTAAAGAAAATTTCGATTAAATCATAACATTTCCTGATAATCCTTGCTAATCAGGTGAATAGATCCTGGAACTCTTCACTGTGGAAGAAAACAGTTGTCTTTTAGTAACTCTATCCATATTACCCTTTATTACTTTGTTAAATGCTGAGCAATCTCTGAAGATAAGCATTAATATATTGTTTGATCTAAGATTTAAAATAAGCCATTTTATCTTTCTGAAGGTCCGTCTTGTTACAGATGAGCTACACTTATATAACTCAGAGATTTGTTTGGTTTTTCACACATATTTAGTGCAGTAAAACACTAGTGCTATCTCTTGAATGCTCAAGAAGTTACATAGTTCTTGGAAAACGTATGGCAGTATTAGCAGGCAATGAATCATCAATCTGAAATGACATAAATCTGCAGTATAAACATGGAAAGGTACAAGTTATAACCTATTAGGTATGTAAGTCCAGCGGAAGGCCACAGACATTCCAGAATAAATTTAGATTCATAGAAAATAGAGGAAAAACAGAGTCCAAACCCCCCCAATATTTTATGCCAAGACAAATGAAACAGCATGCAGTCAGTGAATTGGGACTGGAGTGGTAGCAGGCCTTACTAGAGATAAAAGCAACAATCTGCAAGGTTGGACATATGAATGTGCTAGATAGATCGTTTGCTTAGATGTCTATAAACCAGAGTTGACACAGGTCCAAAAAGCAGGTCTCTGTTTCCCAAGGAAATGAAGCAGATCAGATACATTAATAATGCTAAATAAATAGGTTAAAATTAAAGTTGAAAATGCCAAAAGACTTCACATCTAAAACTTGTTAGGGCAGAAACATCCCATTTTGAAAAGTGCCTCAGATTGCGTCTAAATGACCAGTTTGGTTAAGCTGCTGTAATTTTGTGGTCTTGGTTCCTTTTTTTGAATGACCGGGGACTTGGTTGAGACAATCTCAGCTCCTGCTTAGCACAAGTGCTCAGATATTTTTTTTTCTGTGGAAACCAGGGCATCAGAAAGAAAAAGATAAGTGTGTTCTCAGGTCTGAGATCAGTTTGGACAGGTGAGTGGATATCTTTCTCTCACAGCCTTCACAATTCTCTGTTCACATTTTCCGAGGCCTGCTGTTCTTCTGCAATGAAAGCAACAAATTTACAGAAACAGGTGACTGTTTATGTGCCCAAAAAGCCTGGGTTCTCACAAGTTTTTCATGAAGTCTGCAAAATAGCCACCAAAGGCATAATTCCACAACAAGATGTTAGACTTCATACTTAGTATGTGCCTGATCAGCAGTTGCTTGCTTCTGAATTTCATTCTGATCTTCCGTGTACAGGGATCCAGTCATGAAGGAAGGCTTTATTACAACTGGGCAGCAAATAGATGTGAAGCTCTACTGATATTTGGAGAGATGTTAATTGCATGATTCGTGAAGATACCTATTTTATCTGGGGGATGTATCTAGCACAAAAGCCTGCTTGAGGATCTTTTTGTTCTTCACTCTGATTTTTCTGATTAACTCACAGAGTCATCCTAACACTCTTCTGTGTTCTTTTGAAGACATCCTTCCAAATTGCTTTTAGCCTTCTTTTTAAGTATTTGGTACTTTTCTGTACCAAATATGAAGGTCCTGATGATGGCATATTTTTTTCTTCATTCTTACACCAATTTACTTGATCCTGAGGTCGTGTGGAGCCCACTAAGTAGTGCAGTTGTCTTCATTGTCCTTGTTGCTGCCTCAGTCAGGCACAGCCTTTCACTACTGAGATTCTTCCCTGATAACAACATTTTTTTCAACCAGTTTAGGGCTGTCATTTGCATCTTTCACATGCACCTCGTTGCATATTTTCATTATCTATGGCTTCTTCACGCTGATACCAACAGCTGTTATCATGGCGAAGTTCTATATTCTAATATAGTATCTTTTGTCTTTGCATGTCAACTACTCTGTTTCCTGCTATTAAGCAGCAAAAATCACGGTCATATATTTTCTATTGACCATCTATCTGTTGAATTCCCATGCTATTTCAAACAATTCCATTTTCCCCCTAGTCAATCACTGTATCACACGTGGAAAGATGTAATCTAGTCACAAGTATACTGTAATGTTGCATTAGCAATATTATTTACAGCTAACTTTAACATAACATGTTATTTGAATGTAATGACTGTGGTATGTACAACAACTTTGAAATACCTTACATTTATGCCATCTTTGTCATGAAAAAATTTCCAAAACCAGCAAGGTAATTCCAAAATAAGCTCTGTACTTAGTGAGGGATTAATGGGATACCAATGAACTGATGTTTCTTTTAACAGCCAAATATTCATGCTGGTTGCTTCATTCTCTGTGACACAGGGGAATGGCCATGGTAGAAATGTCAGGCCACAGTTTTGCCCTCAGATTTCACTTGCTCAGCATTGTTCTAGCAGCTTCTGGAATATTGACCTTCCAAATCATGAACAAAGTAGATGACAATAACAATTATCTTCCTTTTTTGCCATGAATGTCGAAAGAAATGCTGTCTAGCTTTCCCTTGCAATGCTTGAGAGACAGAGACTTATAGAGCTAAGAAATCTTCCCAAATATTTCAGGCATCTAAGTTATCTAAATTAGGTTGTGATGAACCTTTCTATAAGTGTCTCTTTTTAACAATGGCTGGGAAAGAAGCCCCATTGCTATGTAGCTTCGGCTAAATACTAACTTTTAGATGGCTGAAGCCTGGTGATTTGAGGTTATTGCTACTGTAGCAGAACAAAGTAGAAGATTCAGAGTTCATATATGCCTATGACAGTCTTAAAATTTGACTGAATTTAGACTATGCAAAGACTAGAGGACTGACAGTCCTTCAGAGCAATCTGGACCTCTTGTTATTTGAAGGACAAGCAAATGAAGTGTTTGAACACAGCGAGGCAGGAAAGCCTGGCTCAGAGATAGGGTGCTGTTGGAGTACTCACTCCAGACCTGTGCTTCATAGTGCATAATTTGCTTGATGTGGATCCCCAGTTTAAGACTGAGGTTAAACGAATAGTGTGCTTTGTGGTTGTTTAAATGGGAACTCTGATGCTAAATGAGAATGTTACATTTTGTATCTGACAGTGGTGCCACTCATACTAGTTTTCAAAATATTTTTCTATGTCCACACACCAAAAACTATTTTGAAAAAATGGGGAAGATTCAGAGAAGGATTGTGAGGACAATTGGACAAGTAGAAATATAAGTATCTTACAAAGTAGGGAGGAGATTAAACGGATTATATAAACAAAGGAGATTGAATTTTATCACAAATCATAAAACAAGAAGCAAAATGTTACTAATATTAGACCTGTCCTGGTTTGAGGTAAAACAAACCAATTTTCTGTTCAGTAGTTTTACTTTTTTAGCTGGGCCTCTTCTAACTAACTAAAGTCTNATTGTTTATTATATTATTGTTATTGATATTTCATTAAAGTAGTTTAGTTTTTATCTAAACTCCTGAATCTCTTAATCCTTTCCTCTCCTCTTTTTCCCTTAGTGGGGGGGGAGGAGGGGTCATCATCTGTCCGCTTGGTTAAAACCACGACATGAGCAAATGCTGCAGGTATTTTTTACTTGGGGAAGTACAGGATGGTCAGTCTAACCAGTCATAACCTCTAGGAAGGTTATAGAGCAGATCATCTTGAGTGCAATCATTGTGGCACATACAGGATAAGAAGGTCATAAGAATCAGTCAGCATGGATTTATTAAATACAAGCCCTGCTTGACTACCCATAATCTCCTTCTATGACAAGGTGACCTGCTCAGTGGACAAGGGAAAGGCTGTGGATGTTTCCTACCAAGACCTTAGTAAAGCCTTTGACACAGTTTCCCACCGCATTCTCTTGGAGAAACTGGCTGCTCATGGCTTGACTGGGCATACACTTCACTAGATAAAAATCTAGATGGCCGGCCGTCCCCAAAGTGTTGTGGTGAATGGAGTTAAATCCAGTTGGTGGCTGTTAACAAGTGGTGTTCCACAGAGCTCAGTAGTGAGGCCAGTTCGGTTTAACGTCTTTATCAACAACCTGGATGAGGGCATCGACTGCATCCTCAGTAAATTTGCAGACGACACCAACTTGAGTGGGACTGTTGATCTACTTCAGGACAGGTAGGCTCTAGAGAGGGATATGGACAGGCTGGATTTATGGGATGAGGCCAGTGCTATGAGGTTCTACAAGGCCAAGTGCCAAGTCCTCCACTTGGGTCACAACAACCCCCATGCAGCACTACAGGCTTGGAAAGAATGGCTAGAGAGCTACTCAGAGGAAAAGGACCTGGGGCGGGAGTTGTTCAACAGCTGGCTTAATATGAAGCACCAGTGTGTCCAGGTAGCCAAGGAGGCCAATAGCATCCTGACTTGTGTCAGAAATAATGCAGCCAGCAGGACTACGGAATGATTGTCCCCCTGTGTTCAGCACTGGTGAGGCCACACCTTGAGTGCCATGTTCAGTTTTGGGCTCCTCACTATGAGAAAGATATTAAGGTGCTGGAGTGGCTCCAGAGAAGAACAATAAAGCTCGTGAGGGGTCTGGAGCACAAGCCTTATCAGGAACAGCTGAGGAAAATGGGGTTATTTAGCCTGGAGAAAAGGAGGCTGAGGGGAGACGCTCTCTACAACTATCTGAAGGGAGGGTGTAGCGGGATGGTGGTAGGTTTTTTCTCCCAAGGAACAAGCAATAGAACAAGAGGAAATGGACTCAAGTTGCACCAGGGGAGGTTTAGATTGTATATTAAGAAAAGATTTTACAGTGAAAAGGTTGTCAATCATTGGAAGAGGCTGCCCAGGGAAGTGGAGGTAGGTGTGTCACTTTGGGGCATGGTTAATGGTGGACTTGGCAGGGATAGTTAACAGTTGGACTTGATGATCTCAAAGGTCTTTTCAAATCTAAGCTAGAAATTTAGACATGGAAGAATGTTGAAGGTAAATTTTAAGAACAATTTGGTGAGCTTTCTATCATGGGACATTTTAAGATGAAGTTGGGGGTGTCCCTGCTGACTACGGTCGGACTAGATGATCCTAGAGGTCCCTTCTGGCCTGGAACACCTGATGATTCTATGATAAATGTATTTTTAACCATAGTTTTGCTGGAATTAATTGAAGGAATCTCTATGCCCTGTGTTATGTAGGAGGTCAAACTAGATAACAGCAGCATTTTCTTCTGGCTTCTTGATTTGCTACACTAATATGGTGCATGCAATAATAGTATGCAACAATTTTAGTATATAGTAGTTTTTGAGAAAGAAATTAATTCTACAAATTGGAAAAAACGAGCACTTTGCTCAGTGGAAGAATAGCAGAGAAACTTGTAGTGATAGTAAAGTATTTGCAATTAGTATCTAGCTCGTTCAGGTACAGCGGAGTACAATTACCTTCAAATGTATTATGATTTCTTCTACTATTTTCTTCTTGAGTAAATTAACTTCAATTTGCACATTCAGTAATAAGTAGCATGCTGCATATTACACCATTATTACTACACCTAATTCGCTAGATATGTAATTTGCATTGCTATTTATATAAGTGTGGAATTAAATCCAAAGAATCCCAGGGGAGGAGTAATGAGCTTATTCCAGACCCTAGTTTAATATTTAATAAGGAAATATGGGGAAAAAGGCACACCTCAAAAGCTTCAGCCCTTATGTTGGGAATTGCATCGAAATCTCCAAAAAGGAAGACAATAATATCTTAAAACATAACCCTGAAACAAAATGTAGGGGCTTTAAAGAAGGTGAAGAACACCTGGGAGAAGGGCAAAGAGAAGAAAGCAAGGGAAACTGTCACCTTGACTCCTTCTTTCACTTCTTCCTTTTCTTTTAATTTTTCATTTTTTATGGAGCATAATATTCCTGACTTCTCTGTTCTACAGAGGAATGCGGATTAATATGAAATGTGCAGAGGGACTAAATTTTGAAATAAGCGTTGTACTGCTGGCAGGAGGTTGCCTGAGGCAAACACAGCTCCTCTCCACCGATCACCACATAACCACGGTGCCAAACATTTGCTCTTGTGAAATGATCAGGTGCAGGGACTGAAGGCTATGAGAAGACTGAGGCGACACACTGCTGGTGGAGCCCTCCCTCATCAGCAAGTAGCCTTCATGAAACGTTATTAAAAGAAGTGAACTGTAGAGCCAGCAATGACAGGAAGCTGTACAGTGACATAAATCAAGTGTCTCATGGAATAGGGCCACACTAATGAGGCAGAGGCACTGCACTGCCTAAAGAACTGGAAATATTTCGTCTTCATAAAATAGAGTACATTCTTGGGACCTGGGTAATTAACGATGCAGGGAAGGATACTCTGGCTATGGCTATATTGCTAAATAGGAAAGGGCTAATGGCCAATCTCTGCATTCAAGGCCAAATTGCATAGACTGGCTGCTGTCTGCACTGCTTTGGTGCAGCTCTAGCTGGGGCACAGGGGTTATGTGCAGGCTATGTAGCACTCAAGTGAGACTCCTGTGAGTCCTGTGAGGTAGGACTTATAGCGCTGAGGCAATGCAATCTTCTCTGTTGGGTTTTTTTTCAGCTCAAAGTGTCTGAAACAATGAGGGCTGTGTCACAGCCCAACAAAGCGTGGTTTTGCCTTCAGGTATACTATTGCTGTACTGTAAAATGCCTGTGTCATATACCCATCCAAGTTTTCCTTAGAGTGAGGATGGCAAGGTAGAAGACAGAGAGCAGAAAATGTTCTTCTTGGATATTGATGTCTACATTGAGATGCTCCCTTGATTTCATCCTGTCTTTAATTCTGCAAAGTACTCCTGGAAGTAAAGTTGAGGATTGTGTCATGCCTTTTGGGTGTAGGAGGAGGGCATGAGGGTGTGCCTGAAGGTTTGAAATGTCTGGGGATAACACTGGCAAAATGTAAGCTTGAAGGAGCTAAAGGTGGTGCTGTCTTAGCCGTCCTGCCTTTTGGGAGAGGTCTCCGAGAGAAGCTATCTCTAGAAATTTGTGCATGTACCATCATAGAAAATGCTCGTGGGAGTACTCAAAACAGAGGCAGGGTGTAAGGTGAAAAATAAGTAACATAATTTATCAGGAGTCTAGCACTTGAGCTTGGTCTCTGGCCCTCTCTTACAATGAACACAGATGTACTCTTTGGGGACATGCATTTTTTAAGCCTTCCAACATCTATAATCCAATGGGTTGCCAGTATACTCAAAACACATATTAGTGTGATTATTATTTTTATTATGCTGCAAATCTCTGCACTTACAGCAGTATTTACTTTCCCCGGACAGCTTTGCTGAGATTAACGGTCTCCTGATTATTAATACAAACTAGCGCAAATAATTGCTGCACAACTGGGACCAGTCAGACCTTCACACTTTTCCACTGACCACATTTAAGATCTTTTTTTGCATCTGTGTGGGAATGTACCTCTTCTCTCGTTTACAAGTTAGGTCTCTACCATTTGCCTTCACATTGCTGTGGGAGGTGTTCACTCATTTGTACAGTGCATAAAACAGATGGTGCTCCTCACAAATAGTAGGGTTTCCTCCATTTCTTTCTTTTTTCCAGGGATGCTAAGAATTCCTTTTAGACATCCCTTCCCTTCCTCAAGCCTACTACCTTTCAGTAGAGGATGAAAGGATGGTGACAGTACTCACTAAATTTTTGTTGTTTTAAAATATTACTTTGCAAAGGACATGTGTGTGTGTGTGCTTGTACATGTGTTTATGCATGTGCACATATGTAAGAGAGAGGGAGAGAGATTTTCCTACAGAGATGGGGGATACTTCTTGTTCCTACCTTGTTGCTTCTTACAGTTTATGAATTTCAACATATAGGAATATATTTCCCTCTTCAGATTAATCACAGTGGAAAAGATGGGAAAAACAGTTTGACAACATCCAGTCAGCACTCTTTTGACATTCAATGGCACATAAACATTGACCAATAACGTCATCTAGGCTTCATGTCCAGCTTTAGTTTAGTAACTAGTTAAGTAAATATTAAGACACAGGGTCAGGAAGGAAGCTCAGTGTAGATGCTAGCATCAAAAAGAACTTTTCCTGCTGTGTCTGCTTAGCCTTTCTCTCCTCACTGGGAGAAAAATGTAAATGGACGTGACAGGCATTTTATTGCAGTGAAATGGTGCACTAGCAGAAATCAGAACATACAAAACAATATAGCAACTTTTTGAATCATTTTTGAGATCTAGATTAAATACAGTAACACTTGTCCGATAGAAGCTGGTCTGCAGGTAGTATCACTTGTCCAGATCTTCATCAGAACTGATGAATCTGAATGGTCTTTCCCACACATAGTTCAAGCCAACAAAAATAAGCAATTCAGATCAATTTCTCTTTCTCCACATAAACCAAGGAATTTACAAGGGGTTATAGCAGAGTAACAAGTAATTTATTATCTCCCTTTTTAGAGGGGGAATGGGAGATACAGTGAAACTTTAAGTTGTTTACCAGGAGGTCACTGTGTCCTCATATTCTGAAAAGGATTTAAGAACATAAGTTCTAATTCTGGATCAGAGACTGAATTTCTATGTAATATCAAGCACAAAGAAAACTTGTCTATCAGCAAAATTGGAACTCATTAGTAACTGGCTCTCAGCCAATATTTAATTCATCACACCTGAAGGAAAAGAATTTCTTCTTAGGGGAAATTTGAAATATTTTAGAAGTACTTTGGCAGTTGAGCCCATTATTTGGCTAAGCGTTTTCTACCACATGTGCACACCTGAGTTTGCTGCAGCTCTTTCTCACTCATGGTTGAGCTTCATGTGCTCACCATTACCAGTTAACACACAGTTCTGCTGATAGCATCATATGTCTAAGGCCTCTGTCATCACACTCCCTACACACTTTATGTTCGCTGTGTTTTGTAATAGGCATTTCCAGAAGAAAAGAGAAACAAAAAAGCAAGTCACTTTTCTGGCCTGTTAACAACTGCCTTTTTACTGTTCCCATTCTTTCCACATTCTGATAGTGTTTCCTGATAAATCTCTTATCTCACAGTCATCTCTTCCTCATTTCTACTCTTGCTTTTAAAGGCTTTATATTAGGTCCATGCACTACAAGGAAAGCATTTTAAAAACACTTGACTTACTTTTTAAAACACCTACACAGCAGTCTGCTCACCTTGTCTCAAAGCATCACAAGTTTGGTTTTTTTTCCCTAGCAGTCTTGCATGTTTTGGTTTCTTCTTCATTTTGTGCTAAGCTGTTCTTTGATAAGGTTCAACTGGGGAAATTCATTTCTCTCAGGACCCAGTCAGGTTTTTACATCAATTAGGCTAATTGACAGAAGGTTTAACACATTTCTTAATTATGACTGCAAATACCTTCTTGAAAGAGACCCCAATGTACAGGAGAAAAAAAAAAAAAAGTGACTCTTTTCTGGTAAAATAATTTGGGAAACATTTTAAAGATAAAAAACACCAGGAAGGAATTTTACTAATGGATAGCTATCTCACCATGGCTGAAACTGCTCTCAGCCAGAAACTCTATGCCACACCAAACTGATCACCCTGTGCCTGATTGTGAAAATGTAAATAATCACAGAGTAGGGGAGAGTATAGACACATAACTAGTGAAGACAGAAAACACATAACTAGTCACCAAAATAGCAGAAAACCCCATGCAAAACAAAATTTCCAATTCTGTAAAGATCTACTGGATTTTTTCCTGATTTTATAATAGGACATCTGAATTAATTTGTGCACATTTACATTACCTGTCTTAAACACTTTTTAAATTAGGCTAAACCTCATTAAGCTAAACCTCATAACTCAGTTAATCATTGAGCTTAAGAAACAATGGACATTATAATACAATACTATATATAGAGAGTTACATAATATAATTCTTTATCTTCTGTTTCAGGTTCTAGTATTTTATATTAATAGAAAAGGTAGGGTGCCTCTGAAATGTAAAGAACTGCCCTTTCTTGATCCTTCAGTTTCCATGTTTCTCATTTTGCCTCTGTTTCCCTGTGCTCTGTGTGATACTGTGGGAAGGCAACAGGAAACAGGCAGTTCAATACTCTTTGGAATAACCCACAGTCATAAAATATTTTCAGAAGAGGAACCCCGGAGGCAGATATTTAACCTCTGTCTTTTCTGGCATTTCTGAACATCTGGCCACCCTACTTGATAAACATACTAGCAGTGTTGGGGCTTTTTTGAATGTCTGTGCTGCACAAAATCCAAACAAACAGTTTAGTGAATAAGAGCCCTTAGGGACAAAGTGTTTAAAGCAGTAAAGAAGAGTTATATACATAAATCCCTTGGACATATTTTCTGTGTAGTACATTTAAAACCAACACTCTATTACTTAATATTGCTCCACTGGAGTTGAAATCAGTGTTAAGCTGCAGCAGTGCTTTAAAATAAATGGACCACGTTGCAGCTTTTGAGTGTATGTGTGAATACCAAGGAAGAAGGTCATGACATCTTTAAGTGCATACGGTACACACAGAATCCACTTGCCAAAATACCATTTCCTTTTCTAGCTACACTGAACTATCATAATTTCTTTTATTTAGCATAGGATGTGTGTCCCATGCCTCTGCAGGGAGCCTCCCATGCAGGCTTCTCTGCATAGATCCTGGTGACAACATATTCCTTTGAAATGTGAGAACTCCTGTTCCCTTTGTTAGTTCCAGCCCAGATACTTCTCTCATTTTCCCTTAGCAGCTCTAAACACTTCTGCTCCTTACTTCACATTGTCTTCAGCAGAAAGACAATATTTTCTTTTAGACCAGGTGTATCAACTAGTGAGGTTTGACAACATGAAAGTATGGAGAGGTGGTAATAACAGGTCTGTCTGTCCCTTTTGTGACTGCCAATGCTTTTCTTTATGTTTTCTTTAATGCAAGACAGCACTGCAGGTCAAAGGGGTGTATGGGAAGCAAGACACAGTGCTGCAAATTTGGTTACGCCCCATTCATCTTCATCTCTTGCCCTGATCTTCCCTAGCCCTTCAGTGCTACTTCTGTCTCTTCAACTCAAGTAAGATTGTGTTCAACAAATGAGTACAGCCACGGTGTACTGTATGTCCTGCAGGTGGCCGTGGCCTCTCCCCACGTCTACCCTATGGATCCCCTCAGCTGTCTTTGTCCCCCTTGGTCTGTAATCCCTCACCCCAGTCCCTCATTAATGGTGAGTTTATGGGAGGCAGAAGCCAGGTACAGAAAGGCTCAGAATGATTATGCTCTGTGTGTCTTCAGCTACCCACTGTACAGGTCCTGATGCTGACTGTCCTGAAGGTATCATGCTGTGTCCAAAAATGGTGTGGAAGGGAAAGCCAATGGTAGGAGCCTGGACAAAGCTCCTAGAGAAGAAATAGTAGGAACTTGGGGCCAGTCTAAGAGAAAGGCTGGCAACCACTATACTAAACCCTGCTCTGACTTTTCTCATAGGACAATATAGTATGTTTTCTCTGAAATCACATATGTCTTCATCTTCTCTTTGACATGGGTGTATATGCACAGAATTGCTTCCTGGATCTCACCTCTAGGTTTATAATACATTTTTAAAGAACACATGGGAACATATGAAAAATGGGTGGGAAGCATCCATCCTCAAGGCAGAGTCAGCTCTTTCCCTGTTGTTCCCAACAGAGGTTTTGCTGTCAGGAAAGTGCCTTAGAAACCTCCCCCGGAAGCAATTCTTTGATTAGCCTAGTTAATCCATGCCAGTAACTCCCTACTTCTATGTTCAGCAAAGAAGTACTATACTTCTGTATCTTCCTTGCTGCAATTTAAACCCAAGATTTGCTGCCCTAGTAAAATTAGACATTGAAAACTTTATTCCCATTTACTTCATAGTGTTCACTTCTGAAACACAAATTTTCTAAGCAGGTGTGGGGGGAAGAGTCCTGGATTATGGTCCTTGACTGGAAGGTAACTCGATGCAGGATCCTGGACTCTGGCTGGATCTGGTCTCATACCTTATGATTCTAGCATGGCTGCCATCAGGCTCATTGTAACTGCCTTGGCTCCACCTTTAGTAAGCACTGAATTAGAAGTCAGAACCACCACAACACCATCTTCACTTTGCAGGGTCAGTTTTCAACCCTTATGTTTGTTCCTCAGCTGCATGGCTCTCAAGTGCCTGGGATGAGCACTGTGGGGTCTGCAGATGATCAGAACCATGTTTCACAGCCAGATATCAGCATCAGTTAACTGTAAAATCAGAGGCCAGGGGGCACAAACTAAATACAGTTACTTAATTGCTCAATGACAGCAAGACTTATACTTCTGAGTAAAACCAAAATATTAGATGTTAAGGGATGTCTACTGGTGAAAGCTCAGACAAATGTAGACTCCAGGCACTCACAGGGTGAGACATCAGCAGAGCAAAGGCAGCAAATAGTTCATCATGCTGTCTGACAATGGGCATCTGACTGATGCTCTGAATCACTTCTGAGCTGCCTTCTATGCTGTCTGTAAAGGGATTTTACATTCTGTTTGACATAGCCTGAATCTCACTAATCAAATGTGAATAGGCCTACTCTGCCAAAGACCTCCTTTAGATGATTAATCTCTTTGTAGATCTAACTGCTAGAGCTGGTCCTATGAAAATCATAGTAATAGTGAAAGCAGCAATAAGAGAAACTGATGCTTCTTTATTTTTTTGTTGTTTTGTTTTTTTTGTTGATTATAGAAATCATATTTATACTTCAAAATGGTTCTGTGGAATAAATTGCATAGTAATTCACTGAGTCACTGATTGCTGCAGTTTATTAGACTTGCTGATGGCAACTACAAATCTACTCTGTCAGGGAAAAAGAAAGCCAATTGTTTTAGAGGTTTTTATAGACTTACCAAAATGTTCCATCTCTAACTGTTCCCCAGTAACTGTATTCTGTTCCCCAGAACAGCAAAGTATGGACGGAAGTAAGTTTACAGCAATGCACTGTCCAGGATTTGAGCATGGCACAGATAGAATATCAGTATTTCAATCTGCTTATTTAAAACCAATATTAGAGAGTCATAGAGTTGTCTAGGTTGGAAGGGACCTTTGAGATCATCTAGTCCAACCATCAACCTAACATGAAAAACAAGCCATCACTAAACCATGTCACTAAGCTCTGTCAACCCATATTTTGAATACCTCCAGGGATGGTGTCTCACCCACTTCCCTGGGCAGCCCATTCCAATGCTTTTACCCTTTCAGTGTAAAACATTTTCCTGATATCCACTCCGAACCTCCCCGAAAAACTTGAGGCCATTTCCTCTTGTCCTGTCGCCTGTGATTCTTTAAAATGTGGCTTGACAACATGCAATTCTTCCTTTCTTTGCTTACCACCAGTACTAGAGCACTGGTGCCAATTAAATATTAGACAAGCGAGCCTGCAATCACCCTGATACGCTTCAGCAGCTGTAAATTGGTTAAGGCTCAAATCAATGTTCTGGTCCTCAACAGTTCTTGAATGTGTTGAAAATCTAGTTTAATTGTGAGAGACAGTTGTCCTTTACTGGGAAGTAAGCAAAAGACTTTTAGCCTTGCATGGTACGGGACCCAATTGAACTTTATATCTTTTGTATGCTTAATAGAAAATTCTCCAACTTTATGCTTTTAAATGGGTCATGTTTAGACAGAGGCTGTTCTAAGATTAAAGGCACAGCACGAGACTGACTATTGTCTGAATGTTCTTTCATTCCCTTGACTGTGCTCCCATGTCACTTGTGGAAACTTAGGAGAGAACAGTGATGCTTCAGCTTTATGCTAGGTTTATTATTTCTGTTGTTATTTCAGCACTAAAATGATCTTGTGACCTCCCAGCAACAGATGGTGTAGTTGTTCCAGTAGCACTAGCAAAATTTCTTAACTATGTTGGGATGAGTGGTAGAGCTCAGCAGCATTCATTACATTCAAATGTTTTATTTGCTGATGAATACAGATTCAAACTGAAACTATTGGCAAATTTGTCTGAAGCTCACTAAATTTGTTTCAGCTAATTATTTTCTGAAAAAGTTTCATGTTATTTTCTAAAGACAAGCTTTTGATTTTAGCAATAAATAGAATAATGAATGAAACAATATTTTCTTTTCCTTTCTCTTGGGTTGAAGGGAGCCTGAAAATCAAACACCTATGTAATCCTGAATGTGCTGAGGCAAACATAATCGTGATCTGTCCCCTTAAAAATGTCTTTTTGTACACTGATTTTCCTGAAGCAAATCTTTGTTTTATTGGAAGTGCTACAGCACCTTTTATTTACTTCCAAAACAATGAATGCTAATAAAGAATACCAGTGATTACAAATGTATTTGAAAATAAAGCAATATTTTTATACTTACACTGGATTTGGCAAAATTATTATTCAAGATCTGATAAAACAGCTCATACGAAGTTGTTTTTCAGTACAGAGATAGTTTGAATTTATATATGATGTTTCTTATTCTGGCACAGGTAATCTTTTTGCAAACAGCAACATTGTTCTTCCCCAATTTATTTTCATATCAAAGAGAAACTAAAATCCTACTGCTTTTCCAAAAAAAATCCCTCTCAACACAATGTTTTTTTCCTGATTTCCACTTGTATATCTTTTTCTTACATTTTTTATAAATACTCCTCCAATTTTTTTATTACATCTGTAGTTACACAGTGGCTATGCCCTTTTACTGTTTTCAGCTAAAAATGAAAATGTTAAACAACGGAGTATGAAGATACAAATTAAGTTCAGAGGGAAGAAACTGAAAGTGTATAGAAAAACGTAGCAGGTATTGAAACCATCCTACAGTATTGTCCAAGATGATGAACTACATTTCAAGAGTACTTAAGTACCCCTTCGAACACATGATTTTATGAAGGTAATCTATGTCTCTCTGTCTCTGGTATTTGGTATGTCTTCTCCTGTTTTCCTCCATTATAAACCAACTATTATTAGTTTAAGTGCTGATATGATTACATGATTTACTTCTTTATTCCACAGCTGTTCACATTCTGTTACCACAGATTATTTCCTCTCTAAACTTCTATTGAGAGGGAGTCTAGAGTACCTCAGACCTTTTTGCTTGGA
>VZTM01034550.1:0-31839 GCA_013400555.1 Jacana jacana | reverse complement strand
ATTTTTTATTTATGCTAGAGGACAACTAATTTGGGAATAAGTACTATTGATGTACATCCTAATTCTACTTGATAGTCAAGAAACAGAAAAATACAGCTGTTCCAGAAGGATAACTTGTTCAAAGTTCAAAAGAATTACTTTAACCTGATCCCAGATTCAGAAATAGAAAGAAACACAACCTATGGAGTGTGTGTGCTCTTGAAAAATAAGATTTCAGTTTTGTACTTAGTAAACTAAGAGCAAATGAATGAAACAAACATCTTTTTTAAAGATGAGGAGGAATTACAAGACCTCCAATGGAAGGCTCTTAAAGACTATCTGGATGATTTAGTNACTGAAAGCTGGCATATTTACAGAGCTCATTAGCCACCATTTGTTTCCTTGAAATGAGGGCAGGCATTAGCAATAGGGGATTTTCCCATATTATTTGTCTTTGCTTCAAAAGACCGTCCTCCTAGAATAGGGTAATTTTCTGATACTCAATTTCCCATGATTAGAAAAGCATTTTTTATTCAGTGAAGAAAAAGCACAAATGGCAGTTTCTCCACCATGCTCTGCCAATGTCCCTAGGTTTTTTTGTTTGTTTGTTTTTGGTTTTGCTTTACCGCTGTTATAAATATCAGCTAGTCAACAAAAGTCTTTGTAGCTTCTTTGATGATTTAAATATTCAGGTCACACAACTGGATATGCAGGTATCGACAACCTACATGAGACTTCAGTTAATAAGTCTCCATGCTTGAGCTGGACTAAGTTGTCAAAGAATGAATGACTTTGACTTGAAATAAATGAATAGTAACGTACCATAAACTGCATAAACTGATAATAAAATTAGCTTAGGAATTGCTTCCTCCCACCACATGTACGTCTGCTATTCTTTGGACTCATTTAATGATAATTTCTAGGACCCTTTTCCTTCCTAACTTTCAGAAAAGGAACAATTAATAAGGCTGGCAGTTGTTTTCTGGTCTTACAAGTTCCTTTCAGAGTAGATGCAATCCAGGAAGAACCCCCTGTACTGCTGAATGTGACAAGTCTTAATATTCCAGTCATCCCTGTGGAGAATTCATGAACAGTGGCAATACAAAAACAAGGCAGGCAGAATCAAACCAGGATTTTGGTTTTTTGTAAGGGATGAATAAAATCTGAAAAACAATGCCAGCTCACAGTTTACCACTGTGTGGTATATCTCATCAAAGGAATCACAGAAATGAGGGACATTAAAATACCTCTGGTAAACTGAAAATGGACATCGCACAGAAATCACAACAGTGTAAATTCAGATTTTAAAAGAACAAAACAAATTACCTCATTTGGAACTTGTAACTTTATGTATATCTCATTACTACATGAAAGGAACTGTGAAAAAGATCAAGAATGCAAGTAGATGCAATAGTATTGGAGCATTGCATGTAGGGTTTATTGTAGTGCTCCCAGCATCCCCTGATGCACTTCTGTTCTTGTAATCCAAATTATTTACCTATCATTTAAGACTCTCCATAATTTGTACTGTCATGTGTTGTTGCCTATTATGTCACTATGATACCACAGGGATTTGATCAGTGGCTGAGCTGCTTTAACTCAATTAAGCATACTTGACAAACTGTGTGATACTCTAAGTTTCACGGAATTATTTTTAACTGTGACAAGATGACACATCATTGTCTCTTGACTGCTAACCTAGATTGGATGATAACGGCTGATAGCGGAGGCTATCTTGGCTGATATGTGTACATAGCGGTAACTGAGAATGCATCATGCTATTAAGCTCCAACAATTGCTTTACTGCTGTTATAAATGTCAGCTCCAACCTACGATAAAAACATTTTCACAGCAGGGCTCCTACTCACACTTTTTTGGACATTCAACTCATTTTTTCTGGCAGTCTCGATATTCTGAAACATGTACAGAGCTGAGAGAGTCCAAGTTCCTTCTCAGTAGGTCTTACCCAGCCAGCTATACTGACCATTGAGACAGCAGCTGAGGTCCTGAAAAGTGGGTATTTACATTGCTTCTACCCAAATTGCTCTTAGCTGTTCCCTGTACAACTTAATGAACATAAATAATCAGGGTGGTTTTGAGATTACTACGTAAGAATCTTGTAACTCAAGTTTCAGTCACGGCTCTTCAGTGGATGAGACTAGTTTTCTGGCTCTTCACCTCACACTCATGCATTGATGCTTATGATTTTTGCATATGCAAGTGTTATTAAAAAGCAAACCAGGTCATATATTTTATAACTAGAAGGATTTGTAAATGATATAGCTGAAAGAATGCCACAATCCCTCAGTATGGAGCTAAATCTTGTAAATAACAACTCTTGCTGAGGTGAGCACAAAAATCTTTACTGTAAAGATGTTCACCCATGAACTCTCAGGTGGTATCAATGCAGACAACCAGAGTATGGTACTAAAAGGCAGCTTGTAACTCAGATGACTTAGTATAAGCAAATCTAAGAGGAGATTGACAGGAGAATAATTTACATCTTTGATAACTCTCTATGGTATTCGGGTATTTGGTTTTGATAAAGTTTAGGTTTTCAGATGTCTTTCCCACCACCAGAACTACATTTGTTAATGGTAGAGACAAAGAAGATATCTTTGTTTAGTGTTCAAGAATGTCTAATTTTCTTCACATATATTATCATATCAATACTATATTTTGATCTTCTTGTTTTGCTTTTTTTCTCTCAGCTTTCTTCATTCTTGCCTCTCCTACCTCTTCATTCTTCAGAGGAAAAAAGGATAAAAGGAGTTTTTTTCCCCCTAGCAGGCTGTGAAAAGTGGTTACCTCTGAAAAAAAAAGTATCTTGGGAATAAGCATACGTCTTTCTATCATCTTTCCATATTTCTGGTGTATTTAATTATAAACCCTGTCTTTGCAACAGCAGAATGATCTAGGAGAAAGGATGCTGCATTTCAGCTACCGTTCTTTCAAACTGTGATACAGTACAAGTAAAACTAACATCACAGCCTTAAGGCCCAGAAGAACATTGGAAGGATGAGTATAACACCAGAGAAAGGGGTAGGTACTTGAAAGTTTTTCCATAACAATTTAAACGGCATTGTTAATCAGATTTTCCTCTCATAATTGGGTAATCTAGACTATGACTATTGATATCATTGTAATAATAGCTGCTGTGTTTTGATAAGGCTGTTCAAACTTTAATTGGTCTCAATAAATTCTAGCTGTATATATCAAGCATATAAGTTGTTGAATATAACAACTATGCAATTTAAAATGCACTGGTGGGCTAGAGCACAGTGGCTCTCAAACCCTAGCAGCCCACCCCAGGAGGCTGCTTCCTTTTTTTGTGGGGTGGCCAGTTGTCCCTGTGGTCGGCTGCTGCTGCTGTAGCCCTGAGAGTTATTGATAGCTACACTGGTGGCCAAGTTCTTCAGCCTGTTCTCACTTGCGGCTGGGAAATGACTGGTTTCCAACCACCTAGGAGTTTCATACACATACATGGGATGACTGCTGCTTTGATCAGTCAGTTTTCCTTTCTGCTTCTGAGGAACACTTTTCTTCCTGAGAAGAAATTCTGAGAAGAAAACAAATCTGAAATGTGTCTCTGCAGGATTTACTAATACTGACTCAAATCTGTTGCTGATATCTGCTCCAGCCACAAAGACACCAGCTATTCCCAAGAGGAGCTGCACCAATAATGGCTTGTGGTGGAGACTGGTGAAAGTTTGGTTGGAGCTGATAGTTATAAGGTTTGGTTTCTTTGGACCTATTTGCTAATCTGTAAGGGAGTGTGTCAGCAAATGAATGTGGGAACAACTTGTGATGTGTGACATGTCAGAGTCCTTGCAAGAATATGATTCTGCACAATAAAAATAAATGAAACTCTAATCCCTGCACTGGTTGTGTAATCTTCTTAGTTGTGGGACTTCCTCCCCTTCCATCCTAACCCATGTAAAACTATGTATGTCATTAGTCAAATGGCTGATAGACCTATTTCCAACCCAGTTATAACACTTGTCTGTCTAATTTCCTGCCTTCACATGACACAAAGTGAGGGTATCTAGACTAAAACAAAAGGGATGCAGTCTGCAGAGTTGACTCTGATGGTGTGAGCCCATGGCTCAGTAAGCAGTACTGGTGCAATGTGAAAGTCTGTCACAAAGAGGCTTATGCTATTTCAAAGCTACAAATGAAAAGAAATTGAGTTCACACGCTGCAGTGAAGCAAATCAAACCCCAAAACGTTTGTATTAATTGCCGAAAGCAGATAGTGCCTGGGAAGCAGAATAGAGGGTGGAAATGCAATATATCTTCAAGTTTAAATTTGGAAATGAGCCCAGGTTTGCGGGATTTAGAGTGTGGTAGGACTTACTTTTAAAAGTATAATTCTATCAGGAAAAAAATCAGCCTGAGAAGAATATTCTAGATCTTGTTAATTTTTCTCTGGCTTTTAGCCAAATGTTGTTAATTGAAGCTCTCAGTACTATTTCACTCTATTTTGATACCCACAGAGAATTAAATGGTCTTTTTTATAACAACCAATGCTCTCAGACTTTTTTCATCATGCTATTTAAAGATAAAATTAGTACAATATTTCTAGGCTTAGGAGCGAAGACTGAAAATAAGCTAGAAAAATGTTTACCTCTTTCTGTTATGGGCTACATGGGAGCAATAGTGCCAGGAACACCAGTTATTCTGAAAGCCTTTAAAATAACTACAAAATAAAAAAAAGAGGGGATTTAAATCTAATTTTCCCCACCTATTTTAATTACCCAATGGAAAAAAAGAGCGAGAAAGAATCACAGTACTCTTCATTATAGCTAATATGATTGTATATTCTATTTAGGATAAAAATAGACATAAACATTCCAATTAATAATGCAGTGATTTGGAACTATTCTAGGGGTTTTCCAAATTAATGAAGTGTCAAAATGTGGTGAAACATCACTGTGCAATGATGCTCTACTAATATCCTTTCCTGCTGAAGAAGCAGTCGCACAGCTCCTGAGTTCATGAGGATGCTGAGTTAGGTGAGGTAACGGATGAACTTGACTGTGTGCACAGAAGAGAGAGTCTCGACAAGCAACCATTTAGTTGCTGCATCCCAGTATTAAGTGTACATCAAAGCCCCAAAAGAAGTAAATGCTCCAAGAGGTAGGTAGGCTTACACCTCTGAAGCTGATGAAAAGTTGAACATTTTCTCAAATGAATGGGGTGAAGATTTGACCGCACATGTGATAGGCAGCTCTTGTGCTGTTGATTTGTTCTGCTGAATCGTCAATAGGAGGAAAGGAAAGAAGAAGCAGAGGGAAAAGATTTGGGTGATACTATCAGCAAAGGAAAAAAACAAAGGAAGAAAAGTAAGAACAGTGGAAATAACTGCCAGCAGTTGGCCTCTCCTTTTCCCGTTCCTTTTTCCTGTCATGTACGACTCACCACTGGTTGTCTCCAGTGAAGCCATGCTGCCTACATTAGCAGGGGTCACTTTATGGGCTGCCCAGAAAATCTGTTAAGGAAGGAGTTCAGGGAATTAATAGTAAATATGTTGTGAAACCATAACACGTCATTTGCAAGACTGACTGGTGCTGCTAAAAGTTGCATATTTTATGCTCTACAGACAGTGTTTGTTCTGTTGAGAGGAAGGGCAAAGGAGTATGTTGATTGCATTGAATCGTTTGCTCAACATTTTTGCCCACAAGCCAACAAAGGAAGGAAAAAGCAGTGGAATAATATTAAAATAAAAGCATGTATCTGCATTGAGAATCAATATAGCCATATGAGTGAAGATTTCTAAAAGAGATGTAGAATATATTAACAAAATCAGTTTTCTGCTGATATAGCTTAAGCCATTGTCATGAGCAGATTTCAGATTTCTTATTTTTAAATATAACAGTATAAACATCTATGCTTTTAGAGCTGGGGGGCAAGAAAATAAACTAGTTCTAAAGATATTCATAATGGCTTTGTATAAATTTACAAATCCTTATTTCCCATTTATATTTCCACAAAGATCCAACGTTTTCTTTTCTCCTACTCCAGACACATGTACTTCCTTAGAATATATATATATATGTATATATATATATACAAATTATTTGTTTCCCAGACTTTTCAAGTCATGTCTAATACAGATCCATGCGAATCTGAGAGAAGCAAGAGTTCAAACAGATCAGGGTTTAGAACAAGCCAACTTTCTGATACGTTGACTCATTCTGATAGAAGACACATGCCAGTCCAGCCCAATTTACTTGAGTTACTTTGTGGTAGCTTAATTTGAATAGCTTTTTTAGGACTAGAGAGAGACAAAAAGTGAAAAAAGACCCCAACATTGTCTGTGACAGCACACATAAAGAGAGATGCTAACTTGTCAAAGGCTAGACCAGGTAAGGTGTCCCTGGTGAGTCCACAGCACGCTGGTAAGAAAGTGAAGTAGTTGTTCTGGCGTTTTCACAGTGCTACTGATGGGATTTTCCTTTTCTGCCTCCTCATGTGAAGGCATTTGACATATGGGTCTAGTGCTGCTCAATTACACATCTCTCTTCCACCTCACTTAGCATTTTTCATTTATGTGTCATTTCCCATTTTTAACTAGAATTATACTTTATTCATCCTTCCGCATAGCCTTATGTTATTAATTTTTATCAGTGAACGGAAAAAGTCTAGTCTACCATTTGTGAGGAGAGAAAGTTTAATCAGTACAAAACCTAGCTGAGAATGAGATTTAAGACTTTCCCATTTTAAAAGGGCTGACTGGCCACTGACATAGTTTTTCCCAAGTGCTGAAAATGTGTTTAAAACTATGCCATTTGATTAACTTGTAAAGTCTGAGAGTAGCTAGTAAATTCAATTATGGATTCGAATTATGTTACTAAATTGCTCTAATTTTTAAAAGTGATGAATGAAGTGCATTATAAGAAAGGGATAATAAAGGTCTAAAGAGGAATTGCCAAGGACTCTATTAATTAAAACTCCATGAACACATGCACGTCTTTGTTATGTGAATGAGTGTGCAGCTACAAATACATTGGTTCTCCATTAAAAATGCAACTTTTCATAATGTTTCCATTACACCAGATTTAATTTCCTACATATTTGAAATTCATTGAAAAACATGTTTATGATGGAAAAAGATATTAGAAACCCGTTCCTAATACTGCAACAAGCAATACCTCCATTAAACATGTTAGGATGCAGTGCCTTTCCTGCAAGAGAGAAAGCTGCTTAAAAACCTATTGAATGCCTGTGCAAGATATAATGATGTCTGGCCATAATAATGGCTTATTTTGGTTAGGTCAAAGGCCAAGGTGAGGAAGGGATTCCCAGGACTAGCTCTGCATGGTGTAGCGTGCAGAGACAAAGTTGCTTTCTGAGGATCCCTTGCAGTAAATAAGAGAATAGGGCACAGAGTTGCAAATGCTGTACCCCAAACCACCTTTCAGAGGCACCCGTAGCACCAGCAGTGATTCAATGCAAATGCTGTACCCCACAGACCACCCCTCAGAGGCACCTGTAGCATCAGCAGTGATTCAAGTGGGGTCACATCAGGCTCTGCCACAACCCAGGAGCAGAAGACAGGAGGTGACTTAAAGTTGCAAAGTCTCTGCATGGAGTCATGACTCTTAATCCTCTGATACAGCTTTCACCACTTGGGTTCAGGCCATGTTTAGATTTCTGCCTCCTGTGTTGGTGAGGTTTTATTGCCATCTCCCTTTTTTTTCCAAGGGTGGGACGCACCTGCTCCAAGTCAATTGTTTGAAATGAGCGCTGATTCCCATGTTGATTTTTACACATCCCTTTCATACAAGACCTCAATCTCTGTTCACAGATCCTTTCTTGCACTGAGACAGGGCCCATACATGCTGCCTTGCAACAAAAAAATCCATATATGCATTTTCAGTACATCTCTGTTTTAAGCAGAAACAGCATCTAAGAGCTGAACAGCCTTCTGGAATACTTATTTTCCTATCTTCAGTAACTACAAACTTAGCACCTTTGTTTGGCAGACTATATCAGGACCTACATATCGGCCCTTTTATCCAGCCTTTTTTTTCTTTTCTTTCCTGCAGAAGCTTATTCTCATCAATTGCTAAGAAGCTGGCATGCTTTCTTGCAGTTGGTAAAGGAGAGTACCTGCTTGTATGCCTGTGAAGAACAAAGCTAACTCCTTGGGGACGGCCCTTTTCCGACAGATGTAATGTGCAGCTTCTGCAAACACTCAATTACATTTTCAAGATGAAAGATTAGAATTTCAAAGGTTGTCACGAGCAGACCTCTAACTGTTTAAATTTCAAGTATTTTCAGAAAATAATTTCTTTTTAGTTTTAAAGGGTTTGTAAGAAATAAGAAAAAGTGGGATGCTTTGAGTCCCTTGTGGGTGAAGCAGGGTGAGGAGATACAGTGTTATCTGTGAGGTGGGTCTCTTACAAGATGGAGGATGGAGATTCAGGGAAGGGCACAAATTAGGAAAGCAAAACAAATAGTTCTTGTCAAAAATAAGTAGAGACAGGTTGTGCTGTACAGGTCAAACATTACTCTCTCAAAATATTTCACAATTCTTAATACAACCTTTGACTGATAAGACTGTCACATAATAAACAGGACAGTTGGTAGCCTGTGAAAGGATGCTGCCTTCTGTCAAAAGAGTCCTTGATTCACCCTGTTTAAAAGCAGGAGCTCTCCCCATAGTTGTTCAGGCATCCCTGCTTCCTGCTTCAGAGACTCCGTCTCCTGGAAATAGCCTGTCAGGTCCCATCTGTTTTTTTGTGAAGCTGCCAGCCCCCTGAGAGAGGGTCCTCCATTCCCATCTCCTGTCTGATGCTGGAAAACCAAAGGGGAATAACCTCTGCAATCTGCCAGAAATTGGTTTTCTGAAAGCAAGGACTCTGCTTCAGGGAGCTGCAATCTACCATACTTAGAGGAAAATTAGTTTTCTAAGTACAGTGCTTTCTTCTGCTGGCTGCTTCAGTTCTCCATCTTTTCCTGTACTGCTTCTCCTCAAAATGTGGCTTGTGGGAGTTCAGGCTTAAATACCTCATTAACAAGCAAAAATTCAGAACACTAAATTTCTTATTAAAGCAGGTATTGCAAAGTGAAGGAAACAATGGCAAAGTAACTTTCAGAGACCCTTTGCCATTGGAATGGTAGTAAAACTGCCTGAGCACTAAGGAGGCTATGGCTGGTTTAATTAACAACTGTTATATTTGTAAGTACATCAAAAACAATTAGCAGGTGTCCCAGCTGATATGACAGATTCATTAATCATTGGAAGCTTTCCTTCAAATTGATTTATCAGTCAAATAATTGTGCTTTACTATTGTTGTACACAGGGCAATAATTTTAGACTATGTATTATAAGATGTATATAGATGTATATAGATAAGATGTATATAGATGACACTAAGTTGGGTGGCAGTGTTGATCTGCTTGAGGACAGGGAAGCTCTACAGAGGGACTTGGATAGACTGGATAGATGGGCCAATGTTAATGGCATGGCCTTCAACGAGGCCAAGTGCCGGGTCCTGCACTTGGGCCACAACAACCCCATGCATAGCTACAGGCTTGGGGCAGTGTGGCTGGAGAGCTGCCTGGCAGAAAAGGACCTGGGGGTGCTGGTAGACAGGAGGCTAAACATGAGCCAGCAGTGTGCCCAGGTGGCCAAGAAGGCCAATGGCATCCTGGCTTGCATAAAGAATAGTGTGACCAGCAGAAGTAGGGAGGTGATTGTCCCCCTGTACTCAGCACTGNTAAGCATAGATAAAGTGACATCCCGTGCCCTAAAGGACTTAGTGCCTAAATAACACAAGACAGACATACACAGTAAATGCACCATGGGTAAAAACTGTGAAGAAGAAGGATTTGCCATGAAAACAAGGCAACAGAGAGTTTGGAACAAAGAAAAGGTGCTAATCGGGGAGGAGCGGTTAGAAAACAAAGTACATCTCGCACAACTAGGAAAAAGGTTAGGGTGGTCATAGCCAGTCATTTACATAAATGCAAATGTTTGAAAATCCTTAAGGCAAAACAGAAAGCTTCAGGATGTTTCAATAAACCTCAAAAAAGAGCATGCCAGAAACCCAGCACCATTTGGCAGGAAGGGCAAGGAAGACAAGAGAAAGGCTATAGAAATGAAGCTGTAAGTAGAAACCAGTTTCAGAAGTGCAAAACTGGGCTCTTGGGAAGTGATAAAAAGAGCAAAAGACCATGCAATTTAATGAGTTAAAGCATTCATGGTGAGCAGAGGAAGACAGAGAAGCGACCTAGAGTGCTGCGTGGAATAGTTTCAGCCATAAGAAGGAGGGGATGTTCAAGAGATTAAATGACACAGGACAGATGGGTTTTCCTGTGTTTTTGTTTTGCCATTTTTTGGTGTTTTTATTTATTTTTTTTTAAACTCCTGGAATACTAAGATGTTTGGTACTTTATTAAAGGATGGCCCATCCTCAAGCAAAAATGATTTCTCATGTGTCATCAGTCAGACCAGAGTACAATGTTACCTAGTTAATTCATTATGGGAACTGAGTTACCTTATGACTTCTTTTGAAACATTGTTCATTGACAGTCTCAGAGGCAGCTTTTTGATGTTGATGGGCCATTGAGGTATTCTAAGGTATATATTGTCTATATAATAATGTGTTTGCTGAATTTCTACAACTTAGTATTCACACAGCACAGGCTGGTTCTGAACCTGAATACAGTCAAATGAGTGATGGAAGCCGTAAGTCTTGACAATTTCTTTACTTGTCATATTTGTGTTCCACAGCACATCATTGCATCCTGGGCTGCATCAAAAGAAGCATGGCCAGCAGGTTGAAGGAGCTGATTCTGCCCCTCTGCTCCTCTCTAGTGGGACCCTACCTGGGAGAAATGTGTCCTGGAGCCCCCCACCATAAGAATGACACAGACCTGTTGGAGCAAGTCCAGAGGAGGGCCACAAAGGTGATCAGAGGGCTGGAGCATCTCTCCTATGGGAATTGTCTGAGAGAGTATAGGCTGTTTAGGCTGGAGAAGAGAAGACTGCAGAGAGCCCTTGTAGCAGCCTTCCTGTAACTAAAAGGGATCTATAGGAGAGGTGAGGAGGGAGTGGAATGATAGGAAGAGAGGTAATAGTTTTAAACTGAAAGTGGAGAGATTTAGATTAGATATTCAGAAGAAATTCTTTACTGTGAGGGTGGGGAGGCACTGGAACAGGTTGCCCAGAGAAGTTGTGGAGCCCCCATCCCTGGAAGTTTTCAAGGCCAAATTGGATGAGGCTATCAGTAACCTGGTATAGTGGGAGGTGTCCCTGTCCATGGCAGAGGGGTTGGAACTTGGTGATCTTTAAGGTCCCTTCCAACTCTAACCATTCTATGATTCTCTGATCTGAAGATCTCTTCTATATAGACTGAAGTGAGTTGTGCTTCATGCATTTCTAAGAAATACTGTGATTGTGGGGCAGTCAGCCAAGTTAAATTTTATGAAATCACTATACACACACAGACATGTGCACATATCTTGTGTGTACATATGTATTCTTGCTTTCTTCTAAATTTGCATTCCCTGCACTGTGTCTCTACTCTGCTACAATGGAGGATCATTTTGTAGGGATATTGAATACTGGATCATAAGTAGGAATAGATGTCAGCGTCGAGAATCTTAGCTGACCTCAAACCACTTCCAAGCAGAGCTAAAGGTTCTGTCATGTCCTCTTTCTGTCTGAGGAGCAGGGATGCAAGTGAAACTTGCTACTAAATTTTAGAGCAGAATTACCAAAGGACGGGTCTAAAACCATGTCAACTGCTGTCAGAAATTCTTAGTGTTTAATGTCTATTTGTACTTTAAATCTTGAGTACTCTTGTAATATTGAAACTCTCTAATGTCTCCATGGAAACTTGATAGTTCCCAGAGATGGAGGGAAGGTGTTAGTATTGCTGGCAATATTTTTACTCAAGTTGCCTGGGCACAAGAGGTATTTTTTTGCCTATCCTGAATGTCCCGGTCTTTTGAAAGTCTCCATTACATCAAAATGATGCAAATTTTTTTCAAAAATTATACTCCCAAGATAGGCAATGTTACTAAAAAGCAAAACAAACTAAAACATTAGGATAATTAGTACACAGTTATTCAAAGACACTGGAAAAGCAATTACTACAGGAAAAATGTGAGTCTGTAAATGTAGCACATATTGCATTCCTATGCTTTTTATGTAATCAGTATCATTATGCTACCTAATGACACCAATTATTTAAAAATTAAGCACACAATACTGCATACTTCATATTTATTATATTCAGATGGAGTTGCTATCTGCAGCACTTCAGGGCCAGAGATCCTTTAATAAATTCTACATGTGCCTTCAATATTTTCTCTAGGGTTGTATTTTTTTAATGCTTATTCTTTTAGTGGGGAATCTCAGACATAAAAAATTAAAAAGGTCAATTTTATGATGAAACACATGAGCCTGGATATTCTAAATGGCACCCTAGACTGCAGAAGGTAATTGCTTTTCGACAGAAGAACTCTCTTAAGTGCTCACTCTGGAAACAGGTTCATGTGAAAAGCAGGATGCATCTCTACTCTGCCTCCAAGCCTGCTGGGATTTGTCGAGATGAGTGACGCTGTGAAAAATAGAAATCACCTGGAGCCTGTTAATATTATACTCAAGTGAAAGCACAATTGCCACTGTCTTAATCCATCTGTCTGTATGTATCCGCTCCACTTCCAATCACCTGCTTTAGTCACAGGTGTATTATTATGGAGATGGCACCGTGCATGTTCCAAATTGCTGTATGCTCTTCCACGGCAGTCTGTCTGTCTCTGTAGCTTCAGTGTGGTCATTTGTCAGGAAGGAGAGCAAATAAAGCCCTCATATTGCATGGAGTATAGCCAAAGTGCCTTTGTGTGTGGAGGCTGACTGAATGATGCCCAAGCTTATGTTAACGGGTTGCAATTTTGACAAGAGCTGTTTACGATAACTAAGGATAAATAAAAAAATCAAAAAATGTATTTTATTCTGGTAACTTGCATAATGTTCAATAGATGCTAAGTCATGTATCCAGAATGCTAAGGTAGCTTTGGTAAACAAACAAATTTATAGTGTACGACGGCAATTCAACAAAACCAGCATGGCAGTATATGCTACTTAGTTTCTGATTTCACTCTGAATTGTATTTAATACTCTAAGTGACAGAACTGAGAAACAATAATTATATATGATAAAATCAAATTACAACAACAACAGCATCGACAATCAAGCAATAACAGCTGCATCAAACAATACTACTAGGAACTTTTAATTTAGAATAAGAAAATGCTAACTGAACTAAGGTAAAGTTTTCAAATTTCCAGAAGCAAGCCTTAAAGCAGACTGTTGAATGCTTTTGCAATTCATTTACCATTTCCAGCTGATAGGCCCTTTTCATGTGCAACTTAAGTCTCTCAGATATTCTTTGAAAAAAAATTGAATATGAAACTTTGATATGTTGAAACATGAAATATGAAAATGCCATTTGATTCCTTGATTTTTAAGTCTTGTGTACAGAAGAATACAAGATTCTAGGATTTGTATAAAAAATATCTTCATGTTTAATTACAGAGAGTCTCTAATCACATTTTGGAAAGTATCTGAAGAATGGATTTTTGAGGGTAATTGTAGACAGTGGAAAACAATGCTAAGTGCTTGTACACCTCTCTAAAATACTAAAATTTTAAAAAGAGCTTTTCAGATGTGATGATAAATTAACCTCTGTGTTTGTGTGCACAACCCGGGAGTTAAAGTTCTCTGATTTCACAGCACTTTAGCTTTTGACTCAGTATTTAGAAGACACAAAACATCAAGCTAGTGCGCATTAGGTGCTAAAGGTTCTGGCATGGAAATTACATAATTTTAGATCCTCGCATATCTCTAGAGGCTCCAAACACTCTACTTTTCCAGCTGGCAGTCTGTTTGGGACAGAACATTTTTTTTTACAATCTTTTGAAAAAGAACTACTTTTTAATTTCAGTGCAGTTTTATTTAAACACCTGAAGTTACAGGAAGTGAATGATCTGTGCAGCTGCATAATCTAACTCAAAAATGCCACTGAATCACTCTATGAAGTGGTTAATGGTCTAATTGCTTTTCATATTCTCTTCGAAATTCCCCCTGAGACTTGTTCAAAGCTTCCTGCACTGAGTCGAGTTCTCTAAGGAGCTGTGGATCAAATGGAGCCTGTTGCTCTTAAGCATGTCAGAGCTGAAGAAGGCCTCTTTGCAAAGTTCAACCCAAAGTTCAGAGGTGGTCTGAGATCAAACCCCACAGATTAAACATCGCTCAAGTGCAAGGCACTAGTTCGGTCCGATGATAGCAGCTGTCACCTGTGCCTGTCCCTTGTCTGGAAATAGGAGGGATAAATTTTGCTGTTCTGGAAGCACATCCCTTCTTGTCAGTATCTAAATTGAGATTATACATCTCCTACCATTCAAGGTGATTCCTGGTAAGTGTGCAAAAGGATAACATCTTTGTATGATTTTATAAACAAATATGTTGATTTGGTTTTAGTTTATGGACATTGTGAGGGAACGAAAAAATCTTTCTTTTTTCTTCCTTATGTTCTTCTAGATTGTTTTAATTAAAATGAATCAGCAAGATTAAGGAAGCTGAACAGCTACACAAAAGGAGTATTTCAGGACAGGGAATACAATGTACTACAGTGGGATCTAGTTCATCCTCGATATTTAAAAATCATAAATTAAATGACTACTACTTCTGGTAACTTTTAGGCTTTTATAATCACATTGAACCTTCCATTGGCAGTACTTCTTCCAAGATCAAAAAGGCTGAAAACACAGCACATATTGCTTACCTATGTTTTACATATAACCAGTATCACAATTTTTAATGAAACTAACCTCTTTCAGTCACAATGTCATGAGCTTCACAACTCATGAAGGTGTAAATGTGCAGACGACATTTGGAAAGGACTTGATACTTTACAAAATGTCAATTTGTTTAGTTCATAGAGTTTAAATCCCTGTAAAATTTGCTGCATCGTTATATTCTGATTGTTGCAGCAGGAAGCAATAATCATGGCAAGAAAGAGCTAACAGCCAGCAAAAAATCCTTTTCTTGTGACACACAGTGATTTTAGAAACATCTTTACAAAACGCAAAGCCACTGAAACCTAAAATGCAGGTTCAGGCAGAGCACAAAACAATGATTTAGGAGATTAATGCTTTTGAAGACGAGATCAATTCACACGATTTGTAACAGAAAATGTTTGCAAGAGTCCACTGTAATCTTTGAAATGTATCTGGGTTATGTATTTTGTGCAGTTGGTATCTAGGCACAGTGAAATTTCTGCCGACATTTCTAACTGGGAATCGGGAGGCTGCCATCTGAAAATGAAGCAAGCACCACCAGCTGATACAGCAAATGCCAAGTGGCTATTTAGCAGTGCCAGCTCACGCTAGACTCACACAGAAAAAATACCTTCCCCCTACCTTCTCCTACTTGTATCTAAACCTTCAGGAAACTAAATCACTTCCTAAAAGCAAGGATGGAGAAAGCAGTCTATTACTCCCTGACAGAGCACAAAGTATTGTCCATATTGACAATCTGTTTTGTATAGGCAGGCTGTAGAAGCAGTAAATCCTATTAACCTGTTCAAAGTCAAATGAAGACATTTAGAAAACAGAACAGCTATTACATGCAGTGGTGAAAGAAGACCACATCACAGAAAGGTTAAATGGATGCACCAGCTACTAGATTATGCACAGTTACAACTAGAAAATCCCCCCAAACCTTTCTATCACCTGCTCTTGCCCTTCAGGATATTAATTATATCCCCCCCAGTCTAACTAGCTGACCATTCCAATACTATCCTCTGTTCTGTCAATGCTAATTTTCGAGATAAAAAATCAATTCCATGCTAACAGGACTACTATGGAAAATGCTTATGCTATACTATGGTTTTACTAACACACACTTCCTCTGCCGCAAACATATGGCATTTTGTGTGTAAAGATCACTCAGGAGATTTACTGTAATTATGTCATGATGCACTTATTGTTATGGATTCAGCAGCCTTTCTGCATCTCTACCTGCTTTGTTCAAGAGCAGCTGCTGGTTTCAAGCTGTTGCCTGCTTCCAGCAGCAGAAGCTGAATGAAGGAGTGCTTTCTAGGGAAGACATGTTTTGAGGCAGACATACTGACAATAAACCAATTCACGAGGGAAGCATAACATTGACTGGATAAAAGTCGAGTAATCATTCCATGATAATTTACCGAAACTGGGTGCAATTTACTTTAAAATAAAAATTCCCTCTGCTGCTGGTGTTGGACTTGGAGGCCTTTAACTGATAGAAGTGTGGCATTTGCTTTTATGAAGTAGATGATCTTTGGAGATTCATTAAACCTCATTATTTCGTCTTATGCATAAGTGACTATTAATACTTACTGAGTGAGAGGAATAGGAAGAATGGGGCTGTCTGAAGCCAGACTCAACAGTCCTTCTCTTCCACCTACTCTCCCTGCTTGTCCTGACTAAACATGCTGAATTCAATTACTAAGGCCAGCCTTGGTAATCTCTTAGTAAAATGGTGAGTGCTGAGATGAGGAGGCTGCCCAGCATTGCCTTGATATCTCTGCCTGCTTTCACTATAAATCATCTGTGTTTGGTCAAGCTACATTCCTCCCTTCAGTGGGAGCAAGAAGGCTCAGAGGATCCAGCCCCCCATCAGTGGCTACTTTCCAACTGAGCACTTACAGAAAACAGGGCTATTTGAACAGCAGTTAGCCTAAACTGGAGACAGGTAATTGCATCTCAGTCCCATATTTATTTTTCCTAATCTGTAGGAGAAGGATATGTGAAGGAGAAAGGGTTAACTAATTAGGAAGAACAATAGGTGCAAAGATGTCAGAGATTCCTCTGTTGTGCTCCTGTTACACCCTCCTTGCTGGAAATGGCAGCTATTAATATTTTATTGACTCCAGCCTCTGGGGTAGATTCCAGATGTCACTACTTGATCATTGTCTACATATAAGGAAAAATAAATTCTGTCATGTCAATGTTGAATTCCCATCTATGGCAACAGTCGTTACCAGAAGAAAAACTCTCCTGTGGTTCTGCAGGTATTTTTTTTTATCTGTTTGTGACTATGCACACATCTGTTCTTAGAAAACATGGGCGTCCTAAAATAAAATAAAATAAAGCATAGGAAAAGTCCAAACTTTTCATTAGTAACTTGTATACATTAAAAAAAGAGCTATTTCCTTTGCTGTGTTCAGAAAAGAATGGAAGTTAAATTGGCAGAGCTCAAGTGCAGAGTTAAAAGAGCGCTGTCTGCTATGACAAAAATCTGCTCTATTGCTTTTGCAAACATGAATCACTGTGCCGATCAGTTTTAAGCAGTCAGGTACTGAGAAACTGATATCTCAATAATGCTGCAGTTTAGGTGAATGGTGCTGCTAAGGAGCACATCTTGAAAGCCCCCCAAACACATCAGCAGTGCACCAATGTGCTCTTTACCCGTCCAACCAGTGCTGAAGGTAACATCTATTAAAGAAGTGGTATGAATTGGCTGAAGTTTGCTGACAATATGTGCAAAGAACTGATTACCTCTGATTGCAAGGGAGAGTAATTTTCTTCAATTGAATGGAAGAATGTTGTTTTTCAGTAATGAACATTACCCGACATTGAAAATCTGAGCTTCAGGGGGAAGCTTCAGCAAATTTACAACAAAAAAGTTGTTTCAGACTCCTCTCTTAGAATTGGAGCACTGCAGAAGTCAGAGAGCTAAGAATCCTTAGGACAAGTCCACAAAGGATCTTTCTTTATTGCACACACTGTTTTGCATGCTGGGTAAGTGCTAAAAAATGAAAATTTTTCCTTCAAAGAATTTTCTTCCCATGTTATTAGGTTCAGTTCATGTTCCTTTCCTGGACTCCAAGCTGTGGGGACACAGCATGACTCAAACAGTAGCTGGATATCTGGTTAGTGTTGGTATTACTACAGCTCAGGGAACATAGGCTGTAATTATCATGGCATTCTGGATGTACAGAAGTGGATGTAGACGTAATGGAAACTGAAATAACATGGAGACTGTCTTCTGGCCTCCAGGCCAAATGGTGTGGCACAGCTTGCGTTCACACAAATAAGCTCTTTTTAACTGTTATGGCAAGATGAGCAGATCCAAACTGGCTATCACAGATGCTACCTGATTTGTGCTACTCCTGCACCCATGCCCCAACAATGTCTGGGACAGTGAGAGCTGCTCGGGGGCAAATATATGACATGGACTGTAGCAAAAGTTAAACATTATGGATAACCACATGGCAGTTTTTAGGATATGTCCTGTCCAAGTATAAATGCACCAAGAAAGTCCAAAGCCCAAGCAGCCAGCTGAGAAACATAGCAGCAAACCAGGGACTATGCTAATTGTCACTTGCCTGCAATTTAAACGAAGTTCATTAACACTATTATGTTAGACAAAACATTTCAGAACTGATGCATTTTCCAAAAACATCAAGTTTCTTCAGAAAATTCACATTCTGGTCTACTTCTGAGATTGCATGAGAAAGTTCAGTCATAAAAGATAATGTGAGTACTTTTCTGACCCCAGTTTCTTGGCCTGCTTTTGACACTTATTCCAAGGGTTCTTAGGCACAGAGTTGCCGCAGAAAGCTACGTACTTTCTGGAAGGCAAAATCCTTGTTATGCTGTCTAGAAAATGGAGGGAAAAGTTACAGAATTCATAATGTAATATTATTGTTTTTATTTTACACACTCTATAGATAAGAAGCATCTAAATGCTTCCTAGATTTCCATTTTCCCTAGGCATAATTAGTACTTTTAATGGGGTAGTTAGCTCTATAAAAAGTACTTGTATTATGGAAATTTATGAATCTGTCATTGAGCAGTACTTTCAATTCAGGTTCAGTTGCAGTTGCTGAGGTTGTTTGTCTTCATTGAATTTAACAGGACAGATTTGCTGTACCATGGTATTGTGACTAGAATTGTGACTAAAGCTGCAAAAAAGGTAATTTTATGTTTTCATTCATAATGCTATACTTTTATGTGCTCAGTTCACCTTTTGCACGGGAAGGTATTCTAACAGTACACAAAAATGAAACATGAAGTATACTGCATAACGTATACTATACAGGTTGGGACACAAATTTGAAAGCCTCACCTGAAAACCAGCCATAGTAGCAGCCTTTTCTGCATTTTTTTTTTTTAATACATTTTTCTCCATAACAAAGTGAGCAAGTTGGTTGCAAGTTTTATCACCCCCTCTCTTATATTCAGGAAAAAATGACCCTAACCCATGAACTGAGGTGCCTTGCTCCCAGGACTGGTTGTTCCTCATGGAGTGTGGAGCAAACTGGCAAAATAATAGCTGTCACATTTTTATGTCGCAGAACAAGACAGTACTGTCATATCAGCAAGAATACCAAGCACAGTGATACTGAGGTACATCTGTGCTCTGGATGATTTGTCTTTTTTTTTTTTTTTTTTATTTTGAAGGAGCAGCATTCATGTTTGTTCTACCTCTAGAATCAGCACAGGAATGGGGTTGGTGAACCTTGCACTTGACCATATGTTTTCAGTATGAAGAGGGATTCCTTTTTGTTTAATTGCATGTTGTAATCGAGTATTTAAGATTACAGAAGCTTGTGCTATTAATTGTAGGTAAAACGACCCCAAATCCATGCTTCTGACCTGTGTATAGCCGGAAAGGGTTTGCATACAGCTCTTATGCTATGACAAATGGTAGCAGGACTGTGCTAGTATCCAAACTGAGGAGAAATTAAAATCCCAGCTGTGGGAGGAAGCAAGTCAGCAAACCAGCATCACCAGTCAGCACAGCACCACCAGCATCACATAGCCCCAGGACAGCCATGAGGCACCGAGCTTGGGGAGCCATAATGTCATTGCTGTATTGTATAACTACCTACCCCACAGGGTCAGCCAGAATCAGTCCCCTGCGTGAAGGAATACATATGAGATAGTCAAAACAAATTCTCAGGAAAACTGCCCTCAGGCCTCAAAGTAATGAGTCTAAATGTTCAGTTCCTGGTTATCACAATTCTGATCCTCCCCCCAAAAATCACATTCACTATTTGCCTTTGCTAGTGCAAGAGGATCTCTAAGAGGGAGAACTGCTTCTTCCTGCCTCAGCTCATGCTAGTGCTGTTGCCTTTCATTCCACCAGGGAAATAAACCTCTCAAAGGCAATCCTGTGTACACTGGTCAGGTAACTCTATTTAAAGCTGACTTCTCTCCACTGAGTCGGAGCAAACTTGTTTTCAGACAATTATCATATAACTTAGCTTCCTATGAGCCCAGTTCATTAAGAAGGGTAGCTTTTAGGGAAATGAATGAGTACAATTCTACTGACAAAGCTCCCTGCTCGTTAAAAAAAAGTTTATGCTTTGATGTGTACAATTTAATTTTCTGCAAGGAGTGGTGAAGAAATGCAGGTAAAATTTGATAGAAGCAACAACAGATAACACTTGTGAGCATAAAGAAATCTCTTACAGTAATCCTTCAAAACACTAATGACATATGCTCTAACATTATTGTCAAACAGAGAAGCAGCAATATACTGTGCTCTGAGGCAATGTCAAAGATGCCTGAACCCGATGTTGCTCCTCTGCTAACACGGCATGACAGTGTTATTAAATTAGCACTTTACAGTGATTCATACCCTCTTCCCATTGTGCTGATTTTGCCCAGTCCTACACTGAAAAAAAAACGGTCTTTCTAAAGTACCAATCTATATCATTAAGAATCAATTTTCTTTCAATCATTGTGTTGCCCTAGAAAGGAACTCCACTTTAATTAAATAATGTTATTTTTCCCCATTAGGTTCAAAGAGTCAAAACTTGATTACATGAGCTCTTGTCTCCTTTCTCACATATAAATACTCCCACCGCTATCCAAGCATAGGAGGAGACAGCCAATTTGCAAGGTCTGTGCATGAGCAAATGTGTGAGGAAGAGGAGGAGGCCGTTGTCCAAAGGAAGGTGGGGAAACAAAATTAGCAAGAGTAAATCTGAGTGTTGGCTTTTATATGCAAGATATATGCGCTTCCTGCACAACTGAAGACCTTTGTCTTGGCTAGAAAGGAAAGTGGCATCAGCTTTATTACTGCAAATAGATATACTATATGCCAGTCTTGGTCAGTACAGAGAAACTGAGGACTGGAAGATTAAGAATCTGTTCCTAGTTTACTGCTATGTTTCGAGGCCAGATGTGTTGCAAGAGCTTTGGCTTTCGGCATTAGAATTAGCAACAAGTAGATTTGGGTTTTTTGGGTGGGTTTTTTTGTTTGTTTGTTTGTTTTTGTTTTTGTTTTGTTTAGTTTTTTTTTTTGTTTGTTTGTTTGTTTTTGGTTTTTTTTGGTAGCATATCACATATTATTTTGAGTGCAAGACTGGGATATGTTGGGTTCTCAGCAGAACCCAAAGCCTGTGTAATGTAGTGACAATTCCTAAAAGGTGAGAATCATCCATCTGAACTCAGTGAAGTCCTTTAATATGGTACAAATTCTTAGATTATTCATGGCCCTAAGTCTTTGCAGCTCTGACAAAAGGACCTACTTGTTAACTTTTCAACATTTCAACCTGGACAATCCAGGGCCAAATTATGTCTTGTTTGATTCCACCTATGAATGTCTGGGACCCCCAGGGACACCTTTTTGTTGTTTGTCTCCTTCCTAAGGACACCAGTAGTCAGGCAGCTTTTATTTTTCATGAATTCTTATGACTGTCTCCCTCATTTCCTCTGCCTCTGCTCTTTTGCCCCTCCTCCTATTGTGCAGTCTGTCCTGCTGATACAATGACATACTTTACACCCACTACTTGCTCCTTTTAGTCCTACTCTGTCATTTGTTGGTGTCTCTGGAGGAACCGTTAGTCTTTTTCTCTGCTCAGGTCTCATCAGTGTCTTCCCACATTTAAAAAAAAATAAAAGGAAAAAGGAAAAAGAAAAAAGAGATAGAATATACTTTTACAGAACACTAATTTTTCTTTCCTACTCTAAATGCATGAGTTTTACAAGCTCTCTGTTCCTTTAACCTCTGCTGTCCTGCTGATGCCCTCCTGATCTCTTACTTGGTGAGTTACAGCTTCAGAGCTGTACACGTGCCATGTCCTCTACTTGGTCCTGACCAATGCCTCAGTCTAGACTGAGCCCATCTGGAAGGCTACTTGCAGAGATGATTTTTCACAGCTCGCTTTAACCCTCCATTTTTCTCCTTAGTTTCTTCCAGTCAAATTGAACTACTCCATTGACCCACAAGGCTCTCTGTGGCTTGTCCTACCTGGTTTGTCCCCTCCTGTCAGCATGAGAGTGCACCGCTGATGAGCCACCAGGTAGTTGTCAGCCACTTAATAAATTTCAAACTTTCACACATTTTCCTGCCTTTTAGGAGAATTTTCCAGCAGATAGTGCAAAGTTTACTCATTATTCTTGTTCATAACCCTTTTTAGGGCTTTTTTTTTTCATGCCTATACAAAAGCTGCCAATGACCAAACAGGAAGTGCACTGAAACTTGCAAACTAATATTCTCTATCTGTTTTGCTGACTTTCCCCTCTTTTCTGTCCACATGGCTTGGCTGGTTTGTTTCATTCTTTGCAGGTCAATTCTTTTTTCACAACTGCTGCTATCTTTTGCAATCATAGGGTCCTTCCTACAGTTGGGGTCTTTTAAGTGATATACTGCTAGAATCATATTTAAGTATGTGGATCTAAAGCACGAATAGATATTTTTTGTAAAGACATTCCTGTGAGAGTAGATGGTTACACACTACCCCCAGCTCTCCACAAGGGCATGAGGCTATTTGATATCACCTGCGCTATGCTAACATTAAGGATTTAAAGAGTACCCTATTCTAATTATTATTAATCCTTAAGAGATTCTATTCTACAGTTCTAAGTGCTTAAATACACATATGGACCACCTTTCTGTAATATGTGATTTACCTTACAAAGTTTAATAGAATTATCTTGGCAACATCTTTCTGAAATATTTAAGAATCATTGTTTGTATTTGACAGACAATAAATTGCATGAATTAAGCATCCTACCAAAGGTCATACTGTAAGTCTGCAGCAGAACAGAGATTTTAAAGCTGGTCTCCTAACTGCACAGCTGTACTATTGCATCTTAATAACACAGTTATGCTTCGTGATGTTTTAAATCAATCTGACAGTACCAGACCTTGAAAGGTATTATGCATGACACAGACTTTGCAGAATCCCAAACAGTATACATTTACTGTAACTAGTATGGATGGATAATTACATATTAAAAATTTTAAAGCATGAAGTAATAATTTTAATGATTGAATGAAGCATAGACTCAAATATAAACACAGGAAGGAACAAAACAGAATTATGCCTAATATACAGCATATAAAAGTCAGTGGACAGGATCACTATGAAAATGGTCAATACTTTTATGTAACAGTTTACTTATGGTTTTATTTATTTTCTACGTAAGTAACCATTAATAATGTAGGTACAATGCATAAGAAATGCTCTTCCCCCACTCATTTTACTGGAATAATATTACACAGTTCATCTTTTCAAGGGCTATATAACTAAAAACCAAATTGGCTAAGGTGATCCCTTCACCCTAGTCTTATTCCCATAACTGGGGCACTTAGTTCCACTAAAATCGATAGACTCGTGAGTGTGTAAGTGAGGAGTAAATGACAAGCATAATAAATACTTTTAATCCTGCGTTGGCAAATAGATATGTTATTCTGTTACACTTATCTCCAAGGCTGATCTATTATTTGCATATTTTCAGAGTTTTCATCTACAAATGGATTTTAATTTCTCGACTTTTGCAAGAACAGCCTTGTGGGAGTGGGGGCAGGTCATGTATAATCAAAGAGTAAAACACAGGCAGAAGGAAGATGTAGCGAATGCAAGCTCCATTTCTGTATGAAATGCAATTACCATTATTAACATTTCCTTGTACCACACAAAAGCATTACTGTACCGGGTGCCATACACGTTCAGGGCTTTTTGAGAGATCTGTCTGGAAATGGTACAGTGTCTCATAAGCCGAACATGAAAAATTTAGGCATATTTTCCTCCCTGCAGCACCTGGGAAGAGGCAAAGAGAGATGAAATTACCTTCCCAAGGACATTGTGGTTTACCTGGAAGCAGAACCTGCTGACCTGAACCACAGCTCAGGGCCTGAACTGAAAAGGTTTCCACTTTCTGCTGTAAGACAAGAGTTCATTAAAAGTGAAAATGAAAAAAATTGCATGTAGGATCTGTATCTAGAATTAGACATTGATGAGTGTGGGTGCCTGTGAAACTGCGAGCTTGTGACCCTTTTTTAGCTGTGTAACCAAAAGGCTGGGATGTATATACTATTTATACACAAAGCCAATGACCACCCTAAGCACTGACATTACATGCCAAGGTTAGCAGGGGGGTATACCCTGCACTGTGTCCCTCCTGGACACTGGCCTACCCACAGTGAAGTAGCAGCTATACCTCCTATTGTTTAGGGGTGGATGGGAACTTTCATTCATCCTCCACTCTGCAAATATTATATCGAATGCTACTCAAATTTTGCAAACCAGTAGCAAATCAAGTCTCCATTAGCACCACTGACCTCATTCTTTACTTGGAAAAAATCTCTCCAGAGAACAGTAATTTAAGTATATCTATCCTTGATAACTTGGTAGTTCTGAAAATGAAATAGCTTCTCTGATGTAAGCAGCAAGAATCAATAACCATTAAGCATATAAGGACACTTTAATGTATGAAGCATATGGCTATCGAAGTCATGCCATCGCCAGACCAGTTCACTTTGGTAATATGTAGGCACAAAGGACAGGAAGAGCTGTGATCCTTGCAGAGCACATTGGATGGTCCAGGTGCTCAAGATGCCATAGCTCAGTAAATGGGACTTCCCTGTGAGAAGAGTTGAGTAGAGAATTTCACCCAGTATGTGAGCACAGGCTGCACTGAGGGTTAGCTTTGTGCAACAAAACAATGAATTAGATGTGGCTGAAACTATGCGTTTTTGTTTCCCCACATATCAGCACGGGCTTAGATAAATTGCTGTTGCTGCCTAAGTACAATGAAGCTAAGATCTCACCCTTACAGATATAGCTATGATATTCGCCAGGAATTGGGGAAGGCAGGAAAGGAAGGAGTCGTTCCATAGAAACACCTTCCCCTTATGTTTTCCCACACTGCAGGGTTTCACACAAAGCAGAACAAATCACACCTTTAGTAGTTCAGCTCCATACAGCTGTGTGCTGCAGGTGGTACCCTAAAAATATGTTTGTTTAGTTTGCAGCACTGCAGGCTGCAAATCTGCACTTAAAAGTGAATTCAATTCCCCTCCCTTGCATTCTTTCTTCTTCACTCTGACCCTCTTTTTGTTTTCAACTTGCTGGTAAAAGTGGTAAGAAGTAGGGCTAAAGTGAGAGCACTGCTGCTCATTCTCAAAAGAACCAAATGAGAATTACTGGTATGGAGCACAGAGTAAAAACAGACAAGCATGGCACGTGGCACTGAGATTTTGGTGGTGTATAACTTCAAAGAGACAACTACCAGAATAATTGAGTAAAAGATCAGTGGAAGTTCTGCAAAATATATTTCCATAGACATGAGAAAAAAAACAGACAGCAGGTGAACAAGAGATAATGTGTTGACATGGGAATGGCTGCACGACAGGCATAAATGTGCATTACGTGGTCATTTTTTTTTCTGTGATGCAAGGATTGGTTTACAGATATGCTCTGCAGAGGCTGTAGTCTTCCACCAGCATCACCCAACACACTAAGTGCTCTGTGTCATAGGAAAAGGACAGTTTGTGGCTGCTTTGCAGCCCCTATTACCACTGTGGGTTATTCCAACTCCACTTTGCATATGTTTCATCAGAGCATTTTCTTGCATACATTAGTTCTCGATTCTTCTCCATTTTGAAGATTTTCTAAACCATGAGCATTCAGTCGGTTAAAGTACAGAAACAAACTGAATTTTCTGTTACCTCTTCAGTGTGAACTAAAGCAGCAATTTTGCCCAGTTGTTTCTTTATCCTGAGCAAAATTCCCTCCACAGGAGAAGTTGGAAAAATACCTGTGCATCATCATATCCGTTTCTCTTCAGTCTCAAAAGATAGTATTACACAATGAACACCACTGAGGACTTGGCTGACCTTTGTGATCTTTTAACCTTTCAGTTTCTTTAATTACTACTTTGTTTAAGCAGTAGGAGAAATTAAAATTTCCAAAATTTCACTCTTAAAAAACTAAAACTTTTTTTGACTTGCACAAAATTAGCAGCAGCATTTGTATGGGTCACAACCTGGTGCTCTTTACTTCTAGGACATGTTACTCTGGGGAAAGGAGGTGTCTTGGAGACTATGAGTATTCTGCATCTCCTTAGCAGAGTATCTGTCTGCAGTCTTGAAATATCCTATAGCCTACCTTGAGACTTGCTTTTTAGAAAGTATAAACCATGGGGGGTTTATAGCTTTTATCTTAGCTGTAATATTCTTTCCACTAAGTAATCCACAGCAAATATCACATCTATATGAAGCCTAACCTTCTGTAGCTGGATTCCTTGTGAGCTTACTGGCAAGCTGTACAAAATACACTCAGTGAAATGTTTTCAAACACTGATATAAGTGGTCCTTAGTCAAGCTGAATGTCTTTGTAACTTTTTATTTGTAGGCAGTAAAAAACATCTTTAAAAATGTGCTACAGTGCCGCCAGTCTATGAAAAAGCCAAGCTCAATATTAGCTTGATCATTGTCATGAACATACAGAAATACAAATAGAAAGCAAGGAACCAATTTTTAGGCTGCAAGTTATAGTTTTACAGCTAAAGTGCAAGATCCACTTAAGTGCCCATAAAGGAAAATTGAAAGGAAAGATTAATTTCTTTCTACTGACTGGAGATAAATCTCATTTAAGGCTTGAGTTTGTTGAAAGCTAGTTTGCTGAAAATCAAGCAATATCTGCTCTTCTAACTTGTATTATATGTCACTGAGCACTACTAGGCAATTCCTCTGTTTCTCACCACACTTAATATGATAGTGAATTTATACTAGCATTTCTATTTGAAAAAGAACTCCATGCACGTAACTGGGAACGTGAAAATGATGCAAACAGTGAAGCTGCAAACAGCACATATATTGTGTAGTCTTATATATATATTGTGTAGCTCTTTACCTATGATTATCACATTTACACTAAGAAGATTGGAAATACAAAACCAGCTGAAGTTAGTTACAACTAGCAGATAACCAGTGTTTTGTTATTCTGCACCATCCTTTGGCCTTATCGGGAATCACAGCTCTGTCTAGGCAGACACACAAAAACCTTGTTGCATCAGGAACAGAACTGAGCTTGAACTATATATTCCTTAAGTTTCTTGTTCATCATTCATTACAATAAAAAATAAGGCAGAAAAATAAGCCTGGATATCTCCTTTAGAGGGCTTGAGGGTATGAAACTTCTACAGAGGGATCTGGACAAGCTGGATCAATGGGTGGAGGCCAACGGTATGAGGTTCAACAAGGCCAAGTGCTGGGTCCTACACTTGGGTCACAACAACCCCACACAATGCTACAGGCTTGGGGAAGAGTGGCTGGAAAGTTGCCTGATGGAAAAGGACCTGGGGGTGTTGGTCGACAGCCAGCTGAATATGACCAGCGGTGTGTCCAGGTGAGCCCAAGAACTCACCTGGTTTTTGGCCATTTACAGCTAGGATGGGGAATAGACATATGGAAAAGCTGCACACTTTTTTTGGGTAGCTGAGAACCACATTATACATTATGGACTGTCCAACTGCCTTACACCAATGTCTGGATCTGGCTAACCAAATTTCATATCTTTTGTCAGTATGATCCCTCTTTGACAAAGCATTGGAATCTCTTGACCAAAAAATTAATATAGAGGGAATCATGTACCGAGGTACCGGTCCAAATTTAGACGTATAATAACTGTTTTATTCGCAGTCATATGTGTATCTCCACCTGGGCATAAATATGTTGGTATCACTAGAGCAAACATAAAAATACAGATTGCCATTCAGTGTAATTAATTTAATGTTTATGTCATCTTTTCACCCTGGTCAGAGACAACACAAGGCAAAATTATCAGTACAGGTATATATGGTGGAAAACCTACCAATTTTCATTCCTTATAATTCTCCCTCTCCCCCCTCCCCAGTCTCAGTGTAACAATGGATTCTTATCCTCCTAGAATGATTTAAGATTTCTGGTTTTTGTTTTCATACAAGAAACACTTTTTTTTTTTTTTTCTTCTGGGAAGAACCTTTCCCATTGACCTCAAATGCATATTGACTACTACGGTCAAACACAAATTGATTAGTTTGAAGTCCCATGAACTGGTCAGTGAATCTATTTTTACTGTTGGAAATCTCCTTCATTTTGGCTTAGATTTTATATTCAATTTGGCTTTCACAGCAATAGCTGTAACTTATTATGTGACGACTTATATTCTGTAGTGTAATTTGAATGTAATCCATTATAAAAGATTTGTGGCATGGTTAATGGTCAAAATGGAGGTCAGGAAAAGTGTGTCATGTCAAGCAATAAAGGTATGTTGCAGCTTTTCAAGTAGAGGTGTCTTGAACCAGCTGCAAGACAACAGGGTTTCATAACAAAACTAATACTTAGAGCCAGGGTTTTTGAATGAATGCCACAATACTCCACCGTTCTGGTAATGACGTTCTGCAAGAAGAAATCTAGAAAAGGTGGCAGAAGTGAAGCTATCTATAAACACTTACTGCAAGGAAGATCTGAAGAGAACTGTGAGCCACTTCTATGTACTGATATTCAAGCAAACACCCCGAGACAGTGATATAACGATGATCCTCTGGTGCCCAGTCTGGGGCTGGGGTTACTGAGGTCACGGTGCAGCCTGGCCCATTCTCCATCCACCAAGAACGATGCATGGAGATATTAAAGGTCAGAATGAGATCTGTTTCCTGCAAAAGAACAAGCGAAGGATTAGTGCTCTGGGATGGTACTCTGCTATCAAATGCCTCAGCAAGAGATTTCACAGGATGCATAACGAAGCACAGAGTAAGAACAAAACTGCACTGTCACATGAAAGTTAGTGGCTCTTGCCTGCAGCAAGCACAAGTAGCTGTGCTTGGGCAGGCAGAATTGCTTTGGAGCAGAAGAATCATCCTACAAGTCAGGGTCTGTTCCTAGACATTATGGTAGCCTATAGTAGTCATTTCTGTTACATTGCCCATTTTCCTGTGGAAACCATAAGAACTGATGGATGTGCACATTTACACAGAAACCCACCTCTGCTCAGTCCTAGAAATATGCCCCATAGTTTGGTGGTCTAATGTACCAAAATACACAAGAGTCCTTGGGAATCAAGATGTCACAGACTTTAATACGTGTGAGTCACCTGCAAGGAGTTTTGTCTTACGGATGCTGTGAAGTAGACCTGTGATAGCTCGCTGAAATTTGGAGACTTCAAAAAAGGATTCTGTTCATTTGCTTACAAGTACGGCCTCTTTGTAAAGCCTCTTTCAGATTTCTAACTTCCTAAGAGTCCGTGAGGAAAAAGTGAGTGAACACTGCCTTCTCTAAACACTGCTTAGTTTGTAAAAAAGGAGGGGCAAAGAAGTCTCCAACCTTTAACTCCCATGCAGCTAGTGCAATGGAGTAACTAGTCAGCCATGCTTGCCATTAAGATTGCATTTATAAATAGTTCATAAAGGATTAATAAATGATTAATATACATCATAAACAATACTACAGATATGACTTTCATAAATTATACTTGGTTGCACATTACTTGAGGGTGTTATACATAGTTACAGCAAAACTATGGACTTGGTGGATTCTGTAAGAGCCTACAGTGTTTACCAGCCCCTTATAAATTATTTATAAATGCAACCTCATTGTAAATTGTGACTATCTAGTCTGTGTGCACATGTGCTCAGTCATGCAAAAAAAATTGCTTTTAAGTAATGTCTTTGCAGAGCCAAACTCTCCACGCACCTAACCTACATATTTTCAGCCTGTTGATGACATTAATAATTAAGATTCTCATAAAGATTTTAAAGTGTAACTATTTAATTAGATTTACCATGCCAAAAGGAATAAATAGAACGCCATTCTGTAGTGGATATGCTGTGTGCACATTTCCCTCCCTTCAGAAGCAGTCACTTTTTCACTGCCACTTATTTTCTCTTTTTGCACTACCTCATGCAAAGGTAAGTCTATGCAAAGAGGTATTGGATAATGTCATGACTGACATGACAATCGATCTGTGATTACGCTTAATCCTGTAGTGTAGCTGAATGTTATTTCTTTAAGTTGCATTTCTTGTCTAAAAGTGCAGATATTTTGTACATTTTTAAAAAAAGGTATTATCCTGCAGAAGCACATCCTTGTATTAAATTGTATGAAGGATGAGAAATATTTTTGTGATCAGTAATTACCCTACATTCTCCCAACAGGCCAATCCAGCAAATAACAAGCTATATGAGAAAATGAAAATTAAAATGAATTTAGTCATACAACTAACTTCAGGCATTTGAAGGTGATCAAAGGAACAGTGAGTATGTGTATAAACTGCGCAAAATTCCTCGAATAGATATATTTACATATGGCTGTAAGTCCTCACCCCAAAAAACCTCTCCTTCCTCTCGGACCCTCTCAAATCTGCAGACACTGGAAAATGTCTCCAGATATTTCTTGGAAATGGACATTTTTACCTATTATGCAAGTCAGAGGACTATTTTTCTTTTTGAATTCAGGGGTGTTATGTCTCCTGAGTAGCACACTGGCCTTCTCACCTGCTGAAGTTGAAGAATGGGTATCTTTGGAATAACTTTGCTTAAAATAATAGATTTATTCCTGAATGACTAAAATTGGAATCCATCATGTTATTGTCAGAAGACCTTTAAGCCATTCTAGTTACCATGGAAAATTCTTAACCTCTAGTCTCTTATCAGAGATGTAGCATGAATGAATAGGACTCATTGTCTGGCTCTATTTTATCATTTGCAATACCTTCAGAAGAATTGTGATGGACTAAAAATATTTTACAAAGTGCAGACAAGGGATGAAAAATGTATTCCTTGAAAAAGAGAGGGATAAACTGGCTTGCAGGAACTGAGTATTTGTTACGCATCTGCCAGATGAAGTTAAAATGGATCAGGAAGAGCTAAACATAAAGATCAAAACTGGGCTCTCTGGTTAGAACACCATCGCCCTAGAGATGGGTATGTTTGCATACAAAGGGTGCAGTAATCCAAAATTTTACGGTCTAAAAGCACAAGTAAATTTCTAAGTCACATAGGAAATATCACACATTAAAATATTTGTAATCACATATGTAAATAAAACTTCACAAAGTCTAGCTTTCTTCCATCCCTGAACTTATCCCCAGATGAATCTGAAATAATTTTTTATAATTAGACAATTCCCTCGTCCTCAAATAATCTTTTTGCAGTTGAGTGCATGACTAGGACTAAATAATCTTGTTTTATCCAGGAATAGTCTTTTAGTGCTTACTAGTAAAAAAAATGCAGATTTTTATCACATCTATAGTCTATTCCTATCTCCAAGCAATCAGCAAAATGCTGTTTTGTTTCCTCGTCTCCTACAATGGACTTAATACCAGTCACAGAAATGCTCTATTCCTCTTCATATTAGTAAAAACATATAAACCCTACTAAAAGCCCTGACATCAAATCTTAACATCCTTTGAATAACGTGGTTGAGAAGGCTTTCAAGGATTGTAGCTCTTATGTATTGAATCAGTTAACAAAGAAAGGAAAACAATAAGTGGAGGTGAAATCTGGTTCTGGTAAGGTGAGACATCATCCGCAGCTCAGGTCAAACTTGGCTGGAAGAAGAATGATAATGAAGCCAGAT
>VZTM01034549.1:16036-36301 GCA_013400555.1 Jacana jacana | reverse complement strand
TTGCACCAGAATCAAGCTTTTTCTCTCTCTTATTGCTTATTTGGATACATTAAATTGTGTTTATTTTAGGGGGAGAACTTCGTTGAATTTCAGTCACTTCTAAACTGTGGGATTCAATGACTAACGCGATCTAGATCCTGGTCACACAGAGCATTAAGCAGCATGAGTTTAACAGCACAGTGTTTAAAATGAGTCACTTAATTAACAAAGGCAGGGAGTGATTAGTATAGAACAGAATAAATGGTACCCAGCTAAAAATATTTTCTCTGCTTCATTCTTTCATTTTAGTTTTTACTTTGAATTACACAGCTTAGGTACACCAGCCTGATATATTTCATCACGCGGTCCCAGCCTGAATATTGTGGTGACAGATAACAATGTAAGTTAAATATGCAACAAGTGACTCAACACATACTCATTTAGAGTTGTGTTAGGTGAGAGTGTGCTTTGGCAGGGGAATTTTAAGTCAGCTGATGGTAACTCCCAGAATACATAAGAGTGAAATATATTCTCTGCTGCATATAGTCCTAAGTGTCAGCCATTTATCTGAGGACAAACAATATGGAAAACACAAGGCATATTAGCACAGAAATAAGGAAATATACCAAACTTACAAATTTAAGTAAGAAACTATCATATATCCCATTTCTGACCATCAAAGCTGAGTATTTTCTCTTTCTTCTAATTATTAACTTACAGGTTGCCTTTATATATTCAAACTATTGTGCTCTGCCTTGTACTTCTTGTTCTCTGTCTAAAACTGAATTACTCCCATCCCATTCTGTCATGTCAGCTAGTCAGTCTTTGTGCCATTCTTCTATTAAACCAAAAAGCCTGGCTATTAACAGGCTTTCCCTTATTTGCTGTTTTCATTTCTTCTGCCTCTTTTCCTGATCATCTCATTACTGACAGCAGCTCACTGAAAACATTTTCTTTTAAATGTCAGAAAAGTCTGTGTACTGCCTTCTTGATGGCCCATGTTTCCCTTATGAAGAAAACAGGACCACAATCAAGGTATTAGTCTGTTTTTTTTCCCCCTGGGTTTATAGGGCCATTCGTTAGCTCTCCACTCTGCCTCGGTTCTCCATTTCTAAAATGGAGATGATAATTGTGATCTACAGGAGTGGAAGGTTAAAACAGCTTATGGATTGTTTCAGTCAGATGACAGGAGTTATAAAAGTGCTAGATATGGAATAAATAACAACTGAAGTATGGTAGACAACCATAACAGAAATTCCTGGACTCTAATAATGAAGTGCTGCAAAATGAAGATGAAGGTGCAGTATAGGGTAACTGGCAAACTTCCCTATGCTGCACAAAGCTGAAGCTACAGTGACCGACCCCCTTTATTAAAAGTAAAATGCCATCAGCTGATGCATAGTAACAGGAGCACAAAGAACTGCATCTCATAAACTCCTATATGCTATGGACTCCTATGTGCCTACAATAGAATTACAGCAAAAGATAATGTGATTACAGGCAGCTGTCAAAATAGGAGGGTAGATGGAAACAAAACTTCAGTTACATAGGAAGGAAGCAAAGTGAAATGAAATAAACTCGCCCAGCTGAGATAACAGTGTATAGCATTTGCCACACTTTGATAAATAAAGTACTGACTTATTATTGCACTTTCAGGGTGTACAGATCCCTAAGGAATTTATCATAACATAATGCACATGTAGAGGCAGAAGGCAAGGTCATATATAAAAATGTGATGCTGGAAATGGCTTTCACATAGAGGGAGGGAGAAAATTATTAAAAAACAAATGAACAAACAAACAAACAAATAAACCCCCAAAAGAAAACAAAAGCCAAAACCAAAACCAAGGGACATTCCAAACCTGACTATTTTTTTTCTTTAAAACAAAATTCTAATCAGGACTTGGGCCCGGGAAATATGTTAGACTTCCATCAGAGTCATTCAACTGATAGGGGATAAAAGTGTCACTTCATTTATTAGTCCTTGAAAGGTTTCTGTATCTCTTTCAATTTTTGTCACCATCTCAATCCATTGAAGGTTGATGTTGTTTACATTTCCAGTTGATGTTGTTTACATTTCCAGTTGACGCAAACCTCCTTGATAAGCAGGAGAAACCATCCAAATAATGTGAAGTGGTGAAAACACAAACATTGGACTTTAAAAAGGAGGTTCTCTTTCTTTAACTCCTGGTGGTTTGAAAGGAGGGAGAAACTTAATAGTGTGTGTATCAAATGGAGTGGGTGAGTATTTGACGAATGAACAGAACATGAACACAATATAGAGGTATCCTGTGGAGTGTCTTTCATGTAAATGTGGTATCAAAGTGCTTTATGAATTTAAATTGGATAGAAGAATGAAGAAATTAAAAGCCAGGCAGGAGAGGAAGTTAGAAAAACACTTTCAGCTGATGAGATGGAATGATGCAGACAATTTCTCAGCTTTCACATGGTGGTAGAGAAAGGTCCTGCACTCAAGTAGAGAGTGCAGTAGAGAGTAGAGAGAAAGTTGCAATTAATAAAATATATACAGAGAGAATTTCTGAATGTATTAAAAAAATGTGTGTAGAAAATTCCCTGAAGGTTTTGCACAGTTCATTGGAAACCCAGGATTCTAGTAGGAGGGAAAATACAAAGGATTTATTTAAGAGAAATTGTTTCATAGCCTCTCAAAAAGTGTGCCAGAAAGGGAGAAGAACATTTGCTGCTGTTGCAGAAAGATTTTAGAGGAGGCAGAAAAACTGACTCTCAGTACAAATAAAACAGATATCACTTTTTATGAATCCTACCATGCAAGCAGCTTTTAGCTTTTTCCATGACTGTTTCTTTGGAATTTGTGCTTGTTTTTTGTTTGTTTCCATGCCCTCCTTCAAGCAGGAGCTGACTTTTGCAGAGATTTGTTGGTATTTTGAATGGCTATAAGCGCATAATTGATTCACCTGTGTCTACCTGCTCAGCAGTCATTTTCAGAACTCTTTCAATGACTCCATTATTACTGACTTCAAATAATTGTCCTTTAAGTGAAAGGAGGACACAACAGGTATGACATCATGTGCTACACCTGGATGCCGCCTATTCTTACTGTTTTCCTGCAGCCTAGAAATACAGCCTATGGGGGTTTGCCTTCAGTTAGGTTACCTTTTTCTAACAGTTCTTTGGTCATCTTGACAGCTGCCTCTGTGTTGCAGCAGACAAGATGTAATACAAAGAAACTCTTGAGTCTGAATTTTGCTTATTCTGCACAGTGCATGGCACTCCAAAATGCTGGATAGAGCAAGGAAGGTTATACTTGTCATGCCTTGGAGCTCTTACGCTGGGGAAAGTAAGTCTCTGGCATTCAGTTATATAGCTTGCCCTTGTTTTATTTAAGGGATCTATTTTCTGATTAGCGTTCAAATTATTATCTACAGCAACAGCATACTCCATGTTAGGCATCTGCATGTTATCTTTGAGGGCTTCCTGATATATAGAAATAGTCTAAGTATTTTCACTGCAGCAGGAAAACGGGTATTGCCTTACTCTTATTCTGAAATGGCTCGATGTACTTGGCCAGCTCCACTAAAAATGAGTTAAAATTAATCTAATATCATGCAAAGAGTAACAAGGAAGTTCATGTTGCCAGTAGACTTCCCTGATCTTTTTTCTTTTTTAGAGAAAATAAACCAACAGCATAATAACCATTATAGTCCATTTGCTATTTGAGCACCTTGAACTGACTTACTCTGTATTGACAGCTGTACATGTACAATTAACTCTTCTAAACCAGCTGGCAAAAACCTGTTCAAGCCAGTGCATTATGAAAGACAACACATAACCCATATGCCCAGCCATCTGACCAACACCCCGGTTGCATGATGATAGTGGAAAATCAGAGCATTATCCCATGATGAATAACTGGCTAAAGAGTGACAAAGAGGTTCCAAGAAGGGCTTAATATGTGTTCTGCTTGACACTTCATCAGCCTGCCTACTCAAAGGTGGATGGTTGCATAGGTGGGCCCAGGATGCTCCTGAAGGGTGTGCTTTGGTTGTGGCTGAGGCCATCCTTGTGTAGCAATTACAGAAAAGAGAGGCAGGGCAGCCTGTCACAGCCCACAAGTGCAATACTCCACCTCCTGCGACATACGAAGGGCTGCATTCTCAGGTTTGTACACGCAGCATCTCCAGAGCTGAGTAAAAACCACTGGATTTGCCATTCACTGAGTAAGGCATCAAGGTACCTGACTGCCACACATTAACTTGCAAGTGTGATTAGGAGAAGCACTAATGGAAACCTTCTTCATTCCTATTGCTAGCCTGACTGCCCCAGGTTCCCTGTGATAATAATAATAGAGTTTCTAATGGCATTAGTCATTACTTTACATTCAGGGAGTTTTGACTGGTAAAGGCATAAAAAAACCCAAGACACAGTACAGAAAAGCAGTAAGTAACAATTTTCCATACAATTCCTGTGTACACATTTTCACTGCAAATGTCACTATAAGAAAGAACTATATAATCAAGGCACAAACAAGTAAAGAGCACTAAATAAACACACAAGCTGTCTTACTGCAAGATATACAACTTGTACTTATTGACATGTAAAGAGTGTACTGAACACTAAGAAACAGATCACCTGCAGTAAAATAAATTGTTTTTCTTCTGATGATACAGTTCCACATGGTGAGGTGACTCAAGAGGAGGTAGGGAAGGAGGTAGAAGTAAAAAGAGGAGGAAAGAACACAGCTCTCCATCACAAGGGGAGAATAAAATGCATAAACTAGTGGAAAGGCACCCTACTAAGAAATTCAGTTGTGAAACACTTCTAGTGCAAGGAGGTAGTCCCAGATTTTAATCCACACAGTGACTTCAAGATTAGACACTAGGGGTCCTTCTTGTGGCCCAAAGCATGGGCAAATGTTTTAGGTAGCACTTGCAAACAGATGGTCTCAATAGCTCATTGAACCTTTTGACACCTAAATTTCAGACAAATCCCAATTCAGATAGAGCCCTATTCCTAGTCTGCTAATGTAGAACTTCCAGAAGTGACTGGGATGACATGAACTGCAGTAAACTCCAGAGCAAAAGAGAAAAAGAACCTGACTTCAAGAGAGATGCATGTGTTATGTAGAAAGAGATTCACAAAAATTGCCTAGTTCAGATGAACTCTGCCTTCTAATAACTGTGTTGCTTCTCTTCAGATTTTGCTATTGGGTTCCAACTGGTGAGCCACACAGTTTAAATGCTTTGTCAAATGCGTTCATGCAGTGATGATTCATTTATAGTGTCATTTATACTCTCCTATATTGTAATGTCAAAAATTAGAAGTTGACCTCAAAATCTAAATTGTTAGAAAGCACAGAAAAGATTCAACCTAAATAGTTCTGTGAACTTCAAGAGCGGTACGAAAGTACACCATCTGGAAAATAAACCATATAACTGTGCTTAGCTTGCTGCTTCCCCCAGCTACATAAGATCTCTGTGGGAGTTTCTTAACAAAATACTTGTTATTTTTGAGGAGGTTAGGGGAGTCAAAGAAAAGTAACCGAAAGAACTGGGTAACTATTAAGGGTAAGGAATAAAATTTGAATAGAGTACTCAGGAGGGGATCACTAGAGCATGTATTTCCATGTGCACAACTAACTAAAGACCCCAAGCATTAAAGAAAATTATCAGTGCCTGTAACTTCGCCTAGGAGTTCGTATTGTACAACTCCAGTTCAAGCAAGGCAATCTACAAGGTTTCTGGAAGATCTTATTTCATGTCTAGCAGATGAAGAGCTCATACTGAGTTTCAGTACTTGTCAGTAAACACACTTCCTTCCTCTGTCACTGAAGTTTTCCATTATTACCTCAATTCTGCTGCTCCACAGAGGGATCTTACTGTAATTTCTATTTGGCTTGGGGGGTGTCATGAGGAAAGAAAGAATTCTGAAGTGACTACTATTCCTGTATTATTAGAAACAGCAAAACAGACTCTCAGAAAGAGTTTCTGACTCTTAGATCACAGCCTGCTTTTGTACCATGTCATGTATAGAATGGAAGCTGTTTTATGAAGCATCACTAATTTCGTTGGGATTCCATAAGCCTATAGCACCACCTAGCTGCAAATACTTGCTTTTTATTTTTTTCACTTCAAAAATCCACATTTTTAATTCAGCTAGCACTGAAATAAGAAGTGGGCTAAGTACTGACTTCAAATCTACTTATCGTTTCATCTGTGGTTCCCCAGACCTGTTCCAAGTCTTCTGCATGTGTTGGCTTATCTCACTGATCTGTTACAGGATGGCACATTAGTGTTTAGTTATGTGCACTGACTTGGTGGAAAGATCTCAGCTCTCTAGGGCCCACTTCTAAGTATAAGACTGCTCATCTGAGCCAAGGGCCTAACTGGTATTTCTTCCTTCTGAACTAGAACACATGCTGAACATGCTGAAGCTGTGTGTCTGTTAAATCACAAAATTGTGTTATCACCCCCAAAATAAAAAAAAAAAAAAATTAGGAATCTTAAACCAACCACACACACACAGGAAAAAAAAAAAAAAAACACCAACAAAAAAAACCCACCTTATTTTGCAGTAGGAATTACAGCTGCACTTTAATAAAAATGTGGACAAATAAATGTGAGGTTTTGTGGAAATTCAAAGTACTTATTTATTTGGATCAAATTTGGCAGTTTCAGCTTCCCAGAAAGGGGTAAGAAATATCAGCCCTCCCAAATGGTGGTTTATTTTGCACAGCATCTGAAAAGCATGACAAATGTATTTTTGTTTAATTGCAAACACCCATATTTTTCAAGTTTAACCAAAAAGATAAACACAGAAATGAAACATCCCTCTTAACAGGAAGGTCAAAACAAACATCCTTACTCTGTATAAAGTGGCATGTTTTCTGTTTTCTTTAAATATTCATTTCTAGGTTAATCTAAACCAATGTGCCTGCCTTTTCTTTCCTGGGATATTTCTTGCAGCAACTGAACAAAATCAAATACCCTGTTGTTTAGCCAACTCCACAGAGCAGGCAGGAGACACATCAAGGTGTATTAACATCTTCATTGCTCTTGATATGTTTCGCAGGAACCTTGGCATGAAGGAAGTAGAATTTGACATTTACAAAATGGGTCTTTTATGAACTTGGTGGCCTTGGATACACTTACAGTCAGAAAAGATGCTTGAGTTGTAAAAGAAAGGTCTTCGTGACTGAGTGATCACTATACCATTAATAGTTATTTTATTTGGTGAAAGAACAGAAAGCTGATGTTTTTCTTTGTCAATGTTCATCTCATGCAGAGCTCAGAAAATTGCCTTTGAGGAGGATGTAGTACATGCTTTAGAGAACAGAGAATTGTTTGGGGGGGTTCTTTTTCTTAGAGATGGCATTTTAGAGATGTCAGCTTCCTTGTCTCTTTGTAATATGGATGCAAGATTTATTTATGCCATTGCACAAAATTTCTTGGAGAGACTTATAAACTGTACAGACTTTTCTTTCTGTATTGTTATCAAAGGTCCTACAGAAAAGTCGAAATGACAGTTTTAGCACAGTTGGACCTGTGCTTTCCCAGCATGCAGCTAACTCCCTCACACATATCTTGGTTGGTGCTCCAGAAGATTTATTTTAGAAGCTGAAGAAGAAGCAGGTCAAGAAATAAGAAAAAAGAATTTAAAAAAATCATAGTACCAGCACCTTAAATCTCATGTTTCAGACCTCAAAAAGAATACTGCCACAGATGCGAGGAAAGATACATACATTCTTCCCAAGCAATTTTTCTATTAGCAAATAATTAGAGAGTTATAAGATTTCTATTAGGCACATTGAAAGACTATTTTTGCAGTATGGCGAGGTGAGCTGTTTTAACTGGAGACATAGCGCTGCTCTGTATTTCATCATTTCCACTGACTTGGAAACTTACATGCTGATTTCTGAGTTCCCTTAACTGTACTAGACACAAATGCTTTTCCAAAGCTTAGTGGAGTTATTTCATCCTTCTCAATGCAAAATTGCATCCTGACAGCTCTGGTCCCCCCAAGCCCTGCTTGTTGACATTTCACAGGAACTAAGAAAAAACATTCAAGTAAGTCATGAAAGCTTCCTATCTTCAGGAAGGTTTTTAGATTAATTTCAGGGCAACGGCTTGGGACCAAATTCACTGTTCTTAACAGTTCACACTGCCAGACTAAACAAGAGAGGGTAACTGATAAGAAGCAAACAAGATATTGCAAAACCTTCACAACTCTAGAAAATAGGAAATTATGCATTGGGTTGTTATTCATCATTCATAGCTTTTCTGCCCTACCCTCCTTTCTGATGCATATCAAAGAACCCACACAGTGCTTTTGCTGCCCTGTGCTACCCATTACTCAGTACAACTGAGTAAGGCAGAGGCACTTAGAAAGCACCAGGAAATTTAGATAGAATAGCAGACAGGAAAAAAATTGATTACTATGGGGCCTTGAGTAATAGAAACGAGATTAAACTAAATCACACAAAACAGAAGGTCCTGCATTTACATCATACATTATTGCTCATTCATTAGTGCTGAAATGACAGAAGATCCTGTGTTTACTAGTTAGTCATAGCTTGTCTATTACCCACAATGTGATACGGTCTTCAAAAAGACAAACACCTCTTGGGATTATATTGGGAAAGAGATTTCCAGCAGCCAATGTATTGAGAAAGGACTCATTTTAATATATAAGGCAGAGTTCAGACTTATGCTGCTAGAAGGATGTATCTTAGAATGTATCCCTAGCCAGCCTCTCTGGTGAAAAAAAGGATTTTTTTCTTCCTTAATTCTGGAAAAGTGCAAGTGTTGGGTCATGTAGAAAGATGATCAACATATGTCATGACAAATCACACTGGGAGTTTATAGCTCTGTTCTGTAGCTGAGGGCCTCCAGGAATGACTCTGCCAAAAAGTAGTGATACTTATTTGGCTCACAGGACCTAAAGAATAGTAAGAATGGATTATAGAAGAACAAGTGCAGAGAAAAGCTTTCCCTGCTCACCCTAACAACACATCTAATAAGAGAAATCTAAAAATGATGTGCTTCATCTACCCTTAAAAAGGGGTACACTTGAATGGAAAGCTATGAAGAGGTATGTAAGAGAGAGATATCAACTTGTGCATAAACTGCTTCCAATTTTTTTAGGTCAAAACATAGAAGAAAGTTTATAGCCATTAGAGCTCCTTGTCTCTAACCTGGCATCTCAGCAACAGAAAAAGTGCAAGTCTGCAACAGCTGTGGATTCATCTCCATGATCTTCCAAGTCCCTTCCTGTCCTACTACATTTCTTAGGGAAGATTTCCAAACAGCTTTACCCCTCATTGCTTTGTTTTTTTCCCTCTGACAAGTACCCCTGTGATTATTGGAGGTCATAGCAGTCTGAAAAAGAGACAAAGAGGTACCAGCAGGTGGTGAAACACAATTGTAAAATTCTGTAATTGCAATAAATTGGAATCACTTGGAAAGATAAGCAGAGATAGTCTGAAATGGTGGTAGGTTTTGTTTTGGTCTTACCTCTGTGGTAATATGTCTGTTCCTAGAATCAATGTCTCCACATTCTCATTCTCCAGACTCTCAGTTTGCATTTGAATTGAATAAAGTCTTTGTAAACTTCCACAAGACTCAGTTAATATCCTAATCATAAATATGTTAGGAGGACTAGGAATATATCCTTCCTATTAATCCAGGGACAAACTTTTTTTTTTTTTTATTTGAGCTGGAGCAAAATTGGATCAAAGAGCTCAGTACTCTGTAGTCTTGTTCATTCATGTTGTCATTTACCATGCAAGATGATTGCAAATCATTGTGCAAGGCAGAAGTCAATGATGAAACAACTGCTTAGATTACGTTTCTTATTTAAAGGAGGACTCTCTGTCCCCTCTCAAACATCAATTGTATTAACAGATAGCGTGAGTTGTTAAATGGTTTAGCTCATCTTAAATAGCAGATGAACTGGTTGCTGAATTGCCTTTTTCCAGAGGAAGCATATGCCATTGGAAATTTTTCTGAAGTCTAAATTTGTATGGGAAATTTCTGAGAAAAGCTCAATATTATTTTGTTATATTTTGCACATATTTGCAAATCTGGGGTGCAAAAAAAAAGAAAGGCAATATATGCCAAGAAAAATCTGCAAACTCTCACAACATTTAAAGTGCTAATACAAAAATGAACAGACCAAATACTCTCTCCAGGCACTCAGGTTTACAGACTGAACATGACAGATTGGAATGAGCCAGAAATCAGAATGTTCAATTCAATCCTACAGCTCTGTTTTGTCCTGATACAGTAAAACAGGCTTAAATTAGTTTTTATTTTCTTTGCATATTAATCATCCTAAAGGGAGTGTCTTATTATGACTAAATTCTAGATTATAATTTTCTATGGCAGTGAAATGCTTTGGTAGCACAAAGGAACTACACAGAAGTTTCCAGAACATTTCTTTGTCATGACTCACTATTAGTTAGGGATTTAGAGAAAGTGGAGCAACTCCACTTGAATGGAAATACAGGGATTATCACTGGGTCCTGCAGGTTTGGAGACCATTCCTTTTTTTCATTTATGTCTCTTCCCCACCTCCCTTGCCTTCCTCCCGTCAAAAATCTTGCCAAGCCTAAGTTCTTTGGGATGGGTACTGTCTCCTTTGATATGGGTGAAGAGCCCACTCCATACACATAGAGTGCTTTAGCACAAGGACTTTAGTAGGGCAGGATTTTAGTGGGACTTGTGCTCTTGCTTGTTTCCTTATGCTCATGTCTAAGGACCTTCAAGCTGATGTACCACGGCAGGTCTAGGCTGCAAGGTGATTAGATCATTTTCCTAATTCACGAAATGTAGGGTTCAGAAATCTGCATTCTGTTACCCTGGTTTCACGAACATCTAGCTGTTGGAGCTGTGTAGCATTAGGATGTACGTTGGCTCTGTGACAGTGCTGTGACAGTTTCTCTTCAATGTTATTTCTTACGTTATTTCTTCCTCACCTCTAGGAGCTAAATGAAATGCTGGTCCAGCTAACAAGTGGGCAGACAGTGCAGCTGCACTGTCAGCCAGGGGCTAGAGGACTCCATCTACCAGATTACAATGATGAGAGAAGGCAGAAGCAAGCACAGGCAGTAAAATCAAACAAGTATTCCTATTTCATGTCCTTAATGAGGACTATTTGATCTCTGTTACAGCTATCTGGTCACTCCTTCCAAAACTACTTCAGCAGAGATTTCTGGGCCAGCAATCAAGTGGTAGCTCCAGAAGCAGAAGAGTCTAATCAGTGTTTTGCTGCATACACACAAATTATCTTTGTTAGGATGCAGGAGCTGTGGCACTATGTCTGTGTTTCCCTTGATCTGAGTCGGTACCTCTGCAGACCCAGGCAATTTACAGTGTGGTTGTATCTGCTCTATTAGCTTCAGCTTAGCAGGGCCCTGGCCCTGCTGTGTTGCACAGTATAGATGGTTGTCTAGCTTGAAAAGAGTAGAGTTACTCTTTGGAAGCCTTGCTGACACCACAAGCTGCTTTTTAAGCCAGTTATCCTTCTTAAGATGTGTAAACTGAAAAAGGATTTTTTCTGGACTGCTGAGAAATGAGGCATAAAGTTGCTTTTATATTTGTCCCAAAGTCACCTCTTGTTCTAAATTCAGTACTGGAGAAGGATTCTGAACTATGTAGGCTTCCTATTGTCCACAACTTTGCCAAAGACAAAGTGCATAATGAAGGTCATACAAGTGAGTGAAGGTAAAATAAATCAGGTTACTATAATCAAATGTGAGGATTTGATCAGAATGATTAAATCAGTGTTCAGAGAAAACTGAGAGGGAAGTAGGGAACCAGGACAACAAACACACAAACTAAACAAACTATTTTGTTTAGTTACCAGTCCTTGTTGCTACATAATGTTGTTATTAGGGCCTGGAGCACAAATCTTATGAAGTGCGATTGAGGGAACTGGGACTGTTTAGTTTGTGGAAGAGGAGGCTGAGGAGAGACCTCATCACTCTCTACAACTGCTTGAGAGGACATTATAGAGAGGTTGGTGCTGGTCTCTTCTCAAGGGCAATTAGAACAAGAGGAAATGGCTGCAAGCTGCAGCAGAGTAGGTTTAGGCTGGACATTAGGAAAAATTCTTCACAGAAAGAGTGGTCAGGCACTGGAATTGGCTGCCCAGGGAGGTGGTGGAGTCACCATCGCAGAATGTGTTAAAGAGTCGATTAGATGTGATGTTGAGGGATATGGTGTAGGGGAGAACTTTGTAGAGTAAGGCTGATGGTTGGACTCAAAGATCCCAAGGGTCTCTTCTAACCCGAATGATTCTATGATCCTATGATCCTAACTGTTATTGAGACAGGTGTACATATTCTAGCCAAAGAAAGATACAGGGAGAGTCAAATCATTTACAGACTGGAATTAATGTTCCATGTGCAGCCTTATGAAAAATCCAAGTAATGAGGTTATAACTTATCCATTTTGCCAGACGGATTGCACACAAGACAAAAATCCAGTTAGAAGAGACATCCCTTGTTCAGGTGACAGTAGCGGAACATCTCAGATTGCAATCAGAGGCCCTAACCAATAAAATACATAAGCAACTGACCCTTCAGACAGCAAAGCTGTCCTGGGGATATTTGCAATGAGTTTTATTCTTTTCTGTAACTTTGAATATCTATTTCTGCTCACTAGTAGATTCTCATATGAAAACACATTTCTCTCTTTCCCCAACCGCAGGTGCAAAGCAAGCAGGTGGGAGGGAACAAATTTAAAGCAGAGGGAACTAGAAATAAGGAGGCTAAAAAAGGAGAAAGGCAGTAGCATAGGCATGCAGAAGTCCAGAGAGGAATTTCAGAGAATGCAAGCTTTTAATGTCTCCACAGACAACGACTTCGCCACCTCCCTGGACAACCTGTTCCAGTGCCCTGCCACCCTCAGGTAATCAAGTTCCTCATCATGTTTAGATGGAACTGCTTATGTACAACTTTTTGTGCATTTCCTCTTGTCCTCTCACTTGGCACCACTGAATAAAAGACTGGCCCCTTCCTCTTGACGCCTACCCTTTAAGTATTTATAGGTGTTGGTCAGATGCCCCCTCAGTCTTCTCCAGACTAAAAAGACCCATGTCCCTCAACCTTTCCTCATAAGAAAGACGCTCCAGGCTCCTAATCATCTTTTTGGTCCTCTGCTGCACCCTCTCCAGCAGTTCCCTTCCCTTCTTGAACTGGGGAGCCCAGAACTAGACACAGTTCTCCAGATGGAGCCTCACCAGGGCAGAGTAGAGAGGCAGGATAACCTCCCTTGACGTGCTGGTCACACTCTTCTTGATACATCTCAGGATGCTATTGGCTTTTTTGGCCACAAGGGCACATTGCTGGCTCATGGTCATCCTATTGCCCATCAGAACTCCAAGGCCTTTTTCCTCGGAGCTGCTCTTTGGCATGTCCTCCTTCATGCCCTTTCTGAAGAGTGGTATGACATTGGCTTTCCTCCAGTCCTCAGGTGCCTTACCTGTTCTCCGGGACCTTTCAAAGATAATGGAGAGCAGCCCAGCAGTAACTAGCTCACTCAGCACTTGCGGGTGCATCCCATCAGGACGCATGAACTTGTGGATATATACAGTGTACTTAACTGTTCCCTAACTTGGTCTTCCTCAACCAAGTGGAAGTCTTCTTCTGTCCAGTCTTTTTGTTTCTACCAAAGTGCTGGACTCCTGAGGGCTGGCCTGAGCAGTAAAGACTGAAGCAAAGAAGTCATTCAGCAACTCCACCTTCTCTGCATCCTCTGTCACCGTGGCACCCACCTCATTCAACAGCTGACCCACATTTTCTCTTATTTTCCTTTTGCCACCAACATACTTGAAAAAAACTTTCTTGTTGACTTTGTCATCCCTTGCCAATTTTAATTCCAAGGAGGCCCTGGATTTCCTCATTTTGTCCCTGCATACTCTACCAGCATTCCTGCAATCTTCCCAATTGATCCATCCCTTTTTCTACACAGTGTAAATTTCCTCCTTCCACTTGAGCTTTTTCAGAAGCTCCCTGCTCAGCTACACAAGTCTCCTGCTTCCCTTGTCTATTTGTTTTGGGTTTTGGATTGTTTTGTTTTGTTTTGTATCGTTTTGTTTTGTTTTCTAAAGGGATGCACTGATCCTAAGCTTGGAGAAAGAGATATTTGAATATTGTCTAAAGCATTGGTACATTTTAATTTTTTTATGTAAATGCAGCTTAGAAATTGGCAATACGGAAAACACTGGGAAGAAGAGATGAGTGACCAGAGTGAATCTGCAAACAGCAACTTTCTGTCTTCCTCTTACCAGATGATAGTCAAAGATGTGAAAGAGATTCAGTTCAGTGAGATTCGTTTTGCTTGATCACAATTCTTTATTGTTTTTTGCGAGAACTGAAGTGCCATGGGGATCTGAAATGACAGAGAGAGGAACATCTGTGGAATGCTAAATCTGGAAATGACTTAACAGGATCTGAAAAAAAATAGAGTCTTTGATATAAGCATCTACAAAACAAAAATGCCAACAGCCCACAAAGATGCCCTGATAGTTTTATCATTTTGTTTTATTTTGTTTTGTTCTGTTTTCTACCTTGTGACTTTCTAACTTGATAAAGCTCCCTGGATACAAATTAACTTTCTCAGAGTGCTCTTTGTTACAGTTTCACTATTTTGATGGGATGATTCACAGACTGGAAGTTGTTTTTTTTCAGCAAAATAAGCCAAAAATAAGCAGAAAATAAATCCTTTCCTAGGTAAACCAAGAATCTGACTGTAAACACTACCACCTGTTTTTGAAAGAGGCAAGACAGGTATACTTTAGAGCCTTGACAGAATTTAATTGATATCCAAAGCACATCAAACTTTTCCAGCACTGCCAACTTCTTGAAGGTCTGGGATCCTGCTTATTGCTTTGTTGGGATGTGAAGAAGTTTTTTTATTGTTATGCCTGAAATTTCTTGCTTCAAAGGAAATTAAATGGGAAATACTTTTGGGGTTTTTCTTTGGTAATGCTTAAGGACAGAGCCAGTATAGGGCCATTTTGAAAACCAATACATTTCTCTTAGAGCACAGAAGGCATAATTCCTTCTCTTAAAGTAGATGAAGACCAAGAGACCAAGAATCTGGATCTGCTCTTAGAGGAAGAGATGATAGTATGACTTGTTTTGTCTTAAATAGAGCTGAATACTCAGGTCTGCGAATCATGCCACTGATGCAGTGACTAATGCCTGAAGTGTCAGTGGTGCTGATATGTAAGGTGGCATCACACATCAGTAATACAGCTAGCTTCACTCCATTAAATTAAGCAGGATTTATTTAACATGGAAAGGAGGAATGGGAGTTAATCACAGGAGGAGAGGGGAGGGCAGTGGGAGTCCAGGTCATGTGTAGGAAAGGCAAAAAATGTCTCTTATTTCTTTTACAACATTCAGGTACCTCCTTTTATCACATTCTTGAATTCAATCAATGTAATTCAATCAATGAAAAAAAAAAAAAAAGAAAAAAAAAAAGTAGGCAAGATGACAGAATAACACCAAACCTAAAAAAGGAGCTGCCTGGGGCAAAATCAGCTCCAAGTTATGCAACATTCCTGGTAAACAGGCTGTTTATGGGCTGACCACAACAACTTTGCTGGTCTAACTGGGTGTGTATGATGTTTAGTTCCTGAGACCTTCCCTGTGAGAAGAATTAATATAGTGACACACAAAATAACTCCATCTAATAAGATTGACACAGACATAAGCACAGGAAAGTTTAGACAAAGTCATACATTGTCTCAGTTTAACTCTCTGAACTTATTTTGCCCTGACCCTCCTATTTTTTATCTACAAGATACTTGCTCCAGATAAACAAAAGCTCAGCAGCTATCCTGTTCTTTACAGAACTTGTAGATAAAAAATAGGAGGGTACAAAGTGCTACTGTTTCTCATGTGTGTAATGCTGCAAGCGTGATGATGATATTTCATGTAAAGGAAGGAAGCCAAGAGAGAAGGGTATGGTTGCAAATAAATTATAAAGTCAAGCTCACAGTAAAACTCTTTTTCCTTCATTCCTTCCTTCATTTCTTCCTTCCTTTGTTCCTTTCTCCCTCCTTTCCTCCCTTCCTACCCTTCCTTCTCTACTTCCTTTTTCCCCCATTTCTACTTGCATTAACTTCTGGGCTTTATGCATTTCTTAATTCCTTTTCTGTAGTGCAGCTAATCAAAAGTATGGAAAAGTAAACATAGACTTAGCTTCAATGTGAAGGATCAGTTGGATTCCTTGGTATTCTACAGTCCATGACTCTAGACACTGCTAGATACTCCTCAAATACTCCTCAAACAGAGAATGTAAAAAAATTTCATCACTATGAGTTTAGTAACATTGAATGACCTTTTTTTTTTTTTTTTAATTTTCTTACTGTTATGAGAGAAAAACCTGGGCAACATCAAAGAAAATACAGCAAAGAAGAAGAGTAACAATATGAAGGAGGAGAGAGTTTCATAGCACACAGAAGGTAAGGAGGGATAGGAGAAAACAGCATTTTCTCAACAGCCTGGCTGGTTCCATGCCACTGATTTTCAGACCAATGTGATTACAATGGGTGGTCTTGTTCTGATTTCTTTTGCATCTGTGAGAGGCTGTCATTTTTGTGGCAGCCTTGGCATGGGTATTTACAAAATCCATGTTTGTAACTCTGTTTTTTGACACATGTTTTTTAATTCCGTTGGAGTAGTATGTCCTAGAGAACTGTGGATGTTATTTTGGGCCAGCTACCAGGAAGAAACACTAGGAAGGCCCCCGTGTTTCTTTCCAATGAAGAAAGCAAACTATAACAGAAGCCTCTGCTGTATCAGCTCCCTAGGGTTTCTCAAATGTAGGTAAGAATAATTATGCAGTGGTTTGCTTTGAACTGAAAAACGCTGTAAGACTGGTGAGCAACTGTGAGATGTCCTAAGCTGGTAATTTGTACCTCACATATACCCTGAAGTTTAACAGTGAATGTCTCTCCTCATTGTAGTTTCTTTGAAGGATTATCTATGTTACTGACTAGAAACAAATGTGTCCCGCTCTTGCAAGAAACAGAGGAAACAGTCAGTGTGTCTTTGCAAAGCCTAACAGTTATTTCATGCTTGGTTTACAGAAAGGAGGACATGGAGGCTTTCCCTTGCCTTGTACTAGACTAAGCATTCCTGCGGCCTTTCCTAACTTATATCCCAACACAAGCCTTGTCTGTGTTCCAGCCCCACGTGAGGATAAGATGAGGTCTTCTACTTTGCCCTGTTTTTTTGTTCAGGCACATAGTCCAAAGTTTCAGGAAAATGTTGAGAAACTCTTAACGGATGCCTAGTTTGGACAGCAAGGCAATCATGACTCAGTGAGGCAGATCCATCCAGCTCACTTGCTGTGTTCTCTACTGAGATTTTTAAATTATCATTATTATTTTTTCATTATTAATATATCTTTAATACTTTCTTCAGTGCTTACCTGAAGCACAAATAACATTGGAATTAGTCCATTTGCATTTTCGTATTGTTCTGGGATAGGCTCCCACAGGATATTGGTACACGGACTGGACTCTGCCCTTCAGTTGCCCATGTGGGTGTAATGCCCCTTGGTTGGCACACAGACTTTCACAAATATCACAGTGCAGCATCTCCTGAGGAGAGCTAGCTAATCTCTGAATGTGCTATAATGATGAATGAGATCTGTAAGGCATTGAGTGTGAATTCAGCAAAATCTTGCAACAAATAAATAGCTAAATAAGACGTGGCTAATCTAGCCTCCCTGTAAATGAGAAAGGAAGGCGGCAGCAGGTAAAACATGGCTAATCTAGGTTCCTTGTAAGTCAGAAAGGAAGGAAGCAGAAGGAAGGGCAGGAAATTTCTTTCTTTGGAATTTGGACTACACAATTATTCTGTGCCAAACACAAATGAATGTCTAGACGACCACTGAAAGACCAATGGCAAGAGTATTTGTGGATCCTAGAATTGCATTGAGCAACTGTCTTGGACTTCACCAGAGTGACAGTGGTCTCTGCAGCTCAATGCAGATAGGTGTCATTTTGCTGTGGTAGGATATCACACACAACTTTGGTTACAATCCAAGGGCATGACATTGCACAGCACCTTGGCCTAAATATACAAACCTCAAACATTTAATTCTTTGTTGAGTACTGGTACTTCAGATAGCTGCAGAGAAAAGCAAAGAAATCAAACCTCCAGCTGCTGTCTCAGATGTGCAAAAAATCTTCGTGACCTATCACATGACATAACACGACTGTATGCCAGAAAAGTTAAAATAGAATTGTGTCTTAGGCAGACTCTCTCACTCCAATGTATTTATTTTATGGTTTCCTTTAACTCCGAGCATATGTTTCTGTCAAAAAGCAGTAGCTTCTTCTGAGAGGAAGACATTGCCTTTGGAGGTGTAAAAGCTGATTTTACATTGGCTTAATAAGATATGCCTATATTTGTACAAACTGATAAAACTGGAAAAATAGAAGGCTTCAAGTATACAAAGACATTTCATTTTATAACTTTCCTGATAAGTCCAGCCCCACCATATTCAATTGGATTTCAGATGTAAGTCAAGCTTAACATAGGCTTTAAGTAAAATAGAACCATGAAACCAGACACTTCACTGTAGGTAAGAACATTTACTGGATAAAGCTATTAAAGATCCTGCAGAATTTTTTTATGTTGATTAAGCAAATGATAATTCTTTTTCTGTTTCTAAGGTTATAACAATTTTTTATCTTTATTCGTTTTACATCTAATTGAACTTTTGTTTGTAATTGAAAGGATTGAACAAATACTACATTTAATATTAAGCTAAAATGTGGTCTGTATTGCAGCCTTCATTATCACTTGCTGTTCAATTAAATTCAGGAAATACTTTAATTAGCGTTATTCCAGTTCTACAGGGAAAAGTGATGGTTTATAAAGTGTAAATGTAACCATCAAGTTTACTTCTGCAACCTTTGAAAACTGCAATTAAAAACAATATTTTGCCTTGTTATCCTCTCTATTGTTTTGATCTGTGTATATATTACCTTGATATCATACTTATGAGTGTGCTTTCAGAATAGATATCTGGCCACATCATTGGTCATCCAAGTCTGCATTTCTTTTCAAATGGCTTTAGATTTAGGGAGAAAAAAAATAAATAAATAATTAATAAAAAAAAGCAACATTGCATATTAAGGTTTCCTGTCAGTTTCTATCCACCCTAAAGACTGAATAAAGTCTAAAGTCTAAATGTGCTTAAGACTGAATCAGACAGAAGAAGGTATTTTGCTACAGAGCAAAGTACAACCTGAATAAACGTTTGAATTTGTACCAACATATGTAACTAAGTCTTGAAATAATGGCCAATACAAGCAATTATAAGGCCCAGTTACTCACAGATCAACAAGTACTGCACAGGTCAAACATTTAGACCATGCAGAGTATTGTTAATGGTTTTGCAACCATTACTTGCAAATGCAAATATCCCCAACACAGCAATCTGATAAGGGAAAAATGAAGTATTCAAACAGGAAGAGTTATCATAGAAGCACCATTGTGTAGAAAGGTGTGAGTTTTAACAGCTACACAAATACAGCAGCTGCACAGTTCTAAGGCTAAGAGCAGTAAAAGTCATTTAGGGAATCATGTGCCTTCTGGAAGAATAGCTGACATGACTCAGGGAAGGAGATCCAGGGAAACTTTGAGCAGCTGAGCTCTCACTCCTTTCATGCATGAAACAGGTTCAGAACAAGTGTCTCAAGTACAGCACGGCAATGAGTATACATGCTCTGCAGGTCCCTTGCCCGGAGGAGGTGGACAGTGGGCCACTGGATGTCCTGCCATAAGGCCAATTGTCAGTGAAACACTGGGAGCACGGGGGAGACTGTTAGGCTGGAAAACTGAAATACTGTTTTCTATGCTCCTTAAGACCCATTATGCCCCATTTAGTTCCTATGTCCATCTCCTGATGTTCTGCAGATTTTACTTGAGACGTTGAGAGGACCGAGGTTGAAGTCGTTTCCACCAGAAACGTTCCCTAGTTGAGAACAGCTGTGTTTTGTGCTTCCCTAACTGTCCCTGCCGGCATGTGTACCCCATGTGTGAGTCCTAGGCAAAGGCAGCTGCCAGCCACAGCTGGCCTGCAGGCCTTGGGCTCTACACCTGGCTTTCAGAAGGCCGAGGCATGGGCATGGGTAAGCTGACAATAAAGACTGCCAGGGGAGGTTTTGCCCTGGCTGCTGAAGGACACGGGGCTCGCAGGAGCTGCTCGGAACCCCTACCCTAGCAGTGCACGCCGGCAGCCTGGGGACCTGCGGGCCGCCAGTGACCGCAGGTCC
>VZTM01034549.1:961-11263 GCA_013400555.1 Jacana jacana | reverse complement strand
TTTTTTTTTTTTTTTTCCAATTGCAACAAGAGAGCAAAAGTTGGTTATTTCCAACAGAAACTTTAAGGTATATTGACACCAATTGCTTGTTGAGGGCCTGTTCTTTTAATACAGCTTCTTGACAGTTGACTTCGGAGTAATTAATGAATGAGTCCTTTTACTTCAGCTTCCTTGCCTCTAGCAGTTATGCAGGTGGATGGCAGACTGGAAACAACGTTGTCGCCTACGTCCCATTTCAGTGATGGCTTCTTTCTTAAAGTAGGAAATTACTCTAAGCATATCATTGTCCTTGAAAGTATGCAGTTTTGGCATCCGTCGCCTGCAAGCTTTAAAGTTTCCTTCTCTTGCCTCCTATCTGTCAGGGAGGACAACTTCTCACTTCTTTTCTTTCTTGTAATGCACTTTCTAAAACAGAGAGGCAGGTTTCTACTGTTCTGTCTTCGTGTGGAGTGGGTAAGGAAGCCTGATCCTGAAAAGGATTTATTGAGGAAGAAACAGGAAAGGAGTGGTCCTACAAGATGAGCTAAAACAATTTTTATAAGCATGGGTATGCCTTCCCTCGTGAATGTGAGCACCTTTCCAAAATAATAGGAAAGTGATCAGAAATCCCACCAGGCCAGAAAGCAGTGCACTTTTCAGGGAAAACAAACAAACAAACTTCTGTGTTGTGTTTCTTCTAAGTTTGACAGTATTTAAAGTATCTTCAGATTTAGTCTGTTCAGGGGTGAGTTTTCTAACTGGAGAAGCAGCAGAAATGAAGGCCGGATATTCAGCTGGGCTCTTCGACTTAACCCTGCTTGTATTCTGAGAAACTCTCATGTCAAGTACGACAGAGCCAGCATTTCTAACACAGCAAGCTCCCAAACTGGGATTTCTTGGGGGAAACTGAAGCTGTGCGGAGCTTGCAAGCAGGTGCCCAGGAGTGTTTCTCCGGGAGAGGTGGGGCAGGGGGAAGGGATTAAAAACCAGAGAAGTTGTTCTGCCCTTGCAGGCTGGAGACGAGGGAGAATGTAAGGCCGTGTTTGAGCAGCGGCCGTGGCCGCGCAGGGGTGGCCACCACCACCTTTGGAGCTGCAGGGAGGGAAGGCCAGGCTTGCGGGGACCGGCTGGCCTTGTGCCCCTTGTCCCGCTGCGGTTGTCGCCACCGTAGCAAAACAGAAACTGAAAGAGGTTTCTTTCTTCAGCCAGAAAAGCCATTACGTGGAGCAATTACCGCTGTTTTTATCAGGGACAAGCAGGTGCTTTAGAGGCTTTAAACGGCCACTTTGTGTCTCTTTCTATCTTTAGTGCTCACCCCCGCCCCCCGCCCCGCTGCCGGGCACGTTCTTGGAGATCTTATCTAACCATAAGGCTGATCACGGAGTGTGCTGGATTGTTTAAAAGCTAGTGGAAAGAGTGGGCTGCCAAAAAAGACTGCTCCCGCTTATAAGTTTAGCGGCAGCCGTGGTGTTAGCACAGCAGCTACTGATGGCTGAAGCCGGGCCTCTCCCCAGCCAGCCTTTGCTCTCTGGCTGTTGTGGTCACTTGAGGGTGCCCTCTCTGGTCTTCTGCTCACCCTCACGTCTTTCTTACAAGTGCATTCAGAATAAAATGTTTTGAGGATGCTTACTTGGGTTGTCTGAAGGTGTTAGCTGACCGTTTTCCAGACTTCTTGCAAGGGCTGTTTCAGAATACTGTGCAGGATTAACTCCTCTGGTTGCTAGTGATGACCAGAGCCAGAGGGATGATGGCCGTGGCTCTGTGTGCTTCTGCCCAGTGTCTTGGCATCATCCCATCCAGGCCAATTTTAGTATTTCTGGAGGTTTCACAGGTCTGTTTTTCACTAAATGGAAATAGTGACTGTTGCTCAGTTCAGGAGTTTGAATACTAGCTAATGGGTCATTTTGTCTGGTTCCTCATTCTACATCTTACTTTATTTAACCCTTTGCCTGCTGCAGCCTACCAAGACTAGCCAGCACAATTTTGATTTGAGGCACAATTATGCAGCTGATTTCTCCACCCCTACTTTCACCACCTCCTTTTTCAACTTTGTGAACACGGTGTATCCAGAAATGGTTTTGTATGTATGCTTTCACTGGAGATGAAGTTCACTGTATGTCCAGGAGTGCTTTAGCTTTCTTCTAGTTTTCTTAGCTGCCTACTAAGTGTCTGTATGTGGTTAACTACTAAAGACACAGCAAGGGTAGTTCTTTTAATTATTTTGATCCTGTTTTCTCTGTTTTGTTTTGTGAATCTATGCAGCTGGACTTTGTTAAAGTTATTAAATTGGCCTCCTATAAAATATTAATTTAACTGCGATATAATAGATGAAATGACACCACGCTTAATAAGGTCTGGATGATTTTGTTTGCGGATGTTTGTATGTAGTGCCTCAACCAAATATCCACCAGCTGATTAAAGTATGTTTGTAAGCCTTTGCTGTTCTGCAGTACTGTGATAAGAGGCAATTAAGTTACTGCATGTTTCACTTGAAGGTATTGAGATGTTTTCTAAAAGTAGCAGATTGGTCTCAGCTGTACTTTACAGGTGTAGAAAAATAGGGATATAACATGGTTATTTGAAAATCATGATCTAAAGGCAGAGGGACTCCCTGTGTTTAGACCTTGCTGTAACCAACAGTGTTCTGGTGTAGACAGTAGTGATGTTTTCAAGATGCTTGCTATAAGCTTGAACTGTATTTGTTTCCAATAGCAGCTATTAATTTGGGATATTTCATTGGATGGCTAAAGTTGATCAGCCCTCATTCTGGAGGGCAAATACTCAGTAATTCCTGAAAACTGTGTTGCTCTAGAATATGGTATCCTGTATTTAAAAACAAAACAAAAAACCCACAAAATTTTAAGTAGGAATCACTTTTAATATTTACTTCATGACAATTAATGAAAACGTGATTCAAATTCTAAATCTTTTTATGCAGGCTTGGACAGGTAGTGTTTCTCTCCCAGTCCCACTGTACCCTGTATTGTTTATCATATTTTAACTAAGACAAGCTTTTTGGAAGTATTCTGTTGTGTGGATTTGTCTTGAAACAGACATCATGCAACATAATTGTATACAGCAATAATTTGGTTTTGCTATTAACAGATTGTTATATCTTGCACATGAAATTTGGTAGGGACACAGGCAGAGATACAGAGTTTCATCAGCTTTTAATTCTCTTGCGCTGAAGCGCAGGGACCCTTCTACATGATCCAAGGACTGTAGTGAGGTTGGGTGGTCCCGAATCATTGATTCTGGAAAGTGAATACACACACAATTGAAAAAATCGCCTGCTTTTCTGCACAAAAAGCCTGAAGCTCCTGTGGCAAAGGATCTGTACCCTAAAACGCACAGGGAAAATTGTAGTTCGGTTCTGTGGAATTAAGTAGAGTGTCAGTTAATCACTAAACAGCCAGTTTTGGCCATAACGACAAGTCACAGGTTTTTCTTTTGCTGCTGTTCCTATGGAGAAAAATTGAATAATAATTATCACTTGAGTTCAAAGTTAATATTTATACAACAAAGTTGGTATTGAGGATAACTATTCAAATATTTAGCACTTGCTTGTTTTCCTTGCAGGAAGTGCAAAGCTCAGGAAGAGGACGCTTTCTACTGGAACATGCTGCGCCTTTCTCTGCTTTTTTGACAGACAGCTTTGGGCGTCAGCACAGCTACTTGCGAATTTCTTTGACCGAGAAATGCAACCTCAGGTGTAAGTGTCTGCTTGTGTTCTTGCATTTAGTTCTCACATACCAGTAGGATGTACCACATTGCACATGTGCCAATAATTGTGCTAGGGTACTTATTGCTGTGTTGGCCCTGTGCTGTTTCTAGTCTTCACAAAAGAATGGTAAAGGGTCATTAGAGGCTGATCTGTGGCTGAGCTGGCGGTGGGATGGGGAAGAAGGAGCAAGACTAGGGATCTGCCAGAGACACGTGACGAGTCTTTCATCAGAGTCTTTCATCAGATTCGGTGTGGTTTGGATGATGGTGCTTGAGGGTGTCTCTGTACCATACCCAAAGTGTGTGGTACACAAGAGCTCATACGTAGGCATTCCCAAAATTTACGTCTGTGAAGTTTGTGGTGATGTCCTGATAATTGCCAGTTCGGTTTGGTGTCCCTGTTTGAATGCAGATTAGATAGAAGTAAGATCACATTTTCCTTCAAAGTGGATCCGTTGTAATTTTGAGACCCCTCAAGTGAGTCTTGGGTTTTCTTTTGAAGGAAAACAGGAAAGTGTTAGGAGATTGCTTGTAAGATTTGATGTATGGTCTTGATCTGTATTTCAGAAAAGGTCTTACCTGTATCTCAGAAAAGCAGAGTCATTTGGCATCCATTAACAAAAGTTGCAGTTGGTGCGTTCTTCCTATCAATGTTAGATGAACTGCTACTGATTATTTTTTCCCATGTATTCGTGTATTCTTTGTTTCAGGTCAGTATTGTATGCCAGAGGAAGGTGTTCAGTTGACCCCTAAATCAGAGCTACTTACTTCTCAGGAGATAATCACTCTAGCCAGACTGTTTGTGAAAGAAGGTGTAGAGAAGATCCGGCTGACCGGAGGAGAGCCACTTATCCGACCTGATGTAGTTGATATTGTGGGTAAGTTCCCAATAAGTACACTGTGTTGCAAAGTGACTTGCTATATATTGATCCAAGAAGTATGCTTATAACTACCTACTAATATAGTCCAACAACCGGAAGAATAATTATGCATGAAATAGTGCTTTTTCTCAAAAATTTTGTAATACAGGATAGTTCCTTTCAGAAGACTTCTCATTCTGCTGTTCTGCTTGGATTGAATTTAATATTATAACACCTGAATCTCAGAATTGTCAGAGTTGGGAAGGGACCTCTAGAGATTATCTAGTCCAATTCCCCCGCTAAAGAAGGATTGCCCAGAGCACATTACTCAGGACTGCATACAGGTGGGTCATGAAAACCTCCAGGGAAGGGGATTCCACGACCTCCCTGGGCAGTCTGTTCCAGTGCTCTGTCACCCTCTGAACTTAATATTGTCTTCATGTCCAACATGTAGTAGAATAGCTTACAGGAATGCAGTCTTGGGGCGAAAAATCAAGAATTGAAGTGACCATGTCCTTAGTGTGGACGACCAGCTGATGTGCTTACAAACAAAACAGGTTTTCTTTTGGATTTTTGGGGGTATGTGGTTTTGTTCTGTTTCCTTAGCAACAGATGTCACTTGCCTGTCTATATTTAACAAGGAATGGTGTAAATGCCTACATTTTTACAGTTATTGATGAAGGCTATTACTTCAATGGAAGATAAGTTACCGGCTAATTTTTAGAAGTCTATCTCCTTCAGTTGGTGTTGTGTTTCACTGACTGTGCTTGTCTTTTTTCTTGAGGCAGGTGTTTTTTTCCCCTATTGAAAGCCTCATCTGTTAATGAACATTACAATAGCTTTGTGTAGTGGCAATATATTAGATGAGGCTGTGTACTTTATGGGTGTAATTTGGGGGATTGTAGGCAGCTGAACTTGGCTGTTTCTGCACATACACTCTTAGAAGTACTGAACATAAGCAAAGGCTAATATGGATGATGAAGGTCTTAAAAGTAGAGTAACTGCCTACCAATACACTGAGCTTTTAGTGCTGAAAACAGTTGGTCTCTGCACCTGCTCTGTTTTGTTCAGGATTTGGAAGATCTTTATGGTCTTTTCCAAAGAAAGCAGCAAAGCGATGTATCGTGTAAAACTGACCTGCTTATAGCTGAAAAGGGTATGGATGGAGTGAGCTACCTTGAGTCTCCTTGAACCTTAATTGTGAGGAGTCCTGAAACTGCACTAACGTCATCTTTTTGAAACTCTGAAATACCATTCTCTTGGGCATTTTGCCCATGTCTGATAGGTTGTTTTATGTTTTGGATGGAGAGCGTTATGTGACTTTCAAAAGATTTGTTTCTTTCAAGAAAATATTATCCATTTCTAGTAATAATAGATTTAATTATTTATAGTTGGCCTTCATCAAACAAAAGGGGGGGGCAGATTTACAAAATAGATTATATTTTAAAACACAACCTAGCTTTACAATTCAGCATATAGTATTGGCACGGAAATGATTTAAAATCAATGATGTCATCAGTTCAGTGCAGAACTTTCTTTCCTAGTGTATGTACCTTTTTGATTTGTCAGTGGTAGCTGGTTGCTTCTTAACACAACTACTCTGATGTTGAGGATATAAATTGAGTAGCCAGGTCACTGCAAAATCATCATCTTGCTATAATTCTGAAGTATTGATATTGGAAGGATAGAAAGTTTTATTTGTTTGATTGCTTTACTGCTGTGATAGAATTTTCAAAGGTTTATTTCCATGGTGGAAAGGAGACAGATCATTTTGAATCACTGGGCTTTCATTACTCCGCCTGTGTTCTTGTTCACAGCTGAACTTTGACAGATTCGTAGCGATCGTTTTAACTGATGACAGTAGTGGTGATCTTGGGGTAAAGGTAATGGATGTTAAGATGATTTTCTTGTTGCATAGGTTCATTCTGTCATGAATTTGTATTAGCCTGGTTGGGTTTTTTCTAAGGCATATTGAAAATTAGAAGATTAAGTCTCTGAACACTTTTTATCTTCTCAGATTTTGATGTTACACAGGTTTGGGTTCAAGATAAAAGTCTCAAATCTAAATAGATCACATGTAACAACTACAGGGGAAACTCAGTAAAGGGAAAACAAGCCCAAAACTGTTTTCTGCAGAATTTGAGTTATGCGTGTTTATTGAAGTCATCCTAGCACAATGTATTGGTTTGGGCTGGCATAGATTTGATATGGATTTCTAGATGATTTATAAAAGCTGACTGCACTATCTCAGATGCTGAATAGGTTTGAGATTCAAGTTAGGTTTGTTTTCAGCAAACTTTTCTCTTAACCATAAACAGTCTGTGAAATACCAATAACGTTCAAAAATATTAATGCTGAATTACTATTACTGCATTTTTCTAATAGTCAAGCTCAAACTTTTTGTTGTTTCAATGAACAAATATGATTTGAAGCTACTGTAGGAGACTGTTATTCAGAGACCTACTACAGTTCTTTAGATTATTTAAATATTTTTTTTTATGGATTCATATAACTATTCATGTCGGAACAGGTTGCCCAGAGAAGCTGTGAATGCCCCTTTCCTGAAGTATTCAAGGCCAGGCTGGATGGGGCTTTGAGCAACTGGGTCTAGTGGGAGGTGTCCCTGCCCATGGCAGGGGGGTTGGAACTTGATGATCTTTAAGGTCCTTTCCAAATCTAATCATTCTACGATTCTATAAACTATGACTTGGCAACTAACACTTGCTGAAAGCTAAATCGTGTTCTGGGAAAGGCTAAAAAACATGTTTGAGGCTTTTCTGAAGCAACTGGTAGTGGAATGTAGAACCAATCTCCTTTGGGTTACTTTAGTTTAAACTAGCACTGGATATAAACTGTGTGATAGCTGCTTGTTATCAATAGCCTGAGAAGTATCCATGTCCACTGACAAAATATTTTTCCATGGAGTGGAGGACAGACAATTGGATGAGTTTTTACAGCAACATCCACATTTCAAGAGTGAAGTGGCGCAGGGTAAACTTCTCAATTAATGTATTAATATATAGACATACCTTTCCTGGACCCAGTGAGGTGAAGTGCAATTGAGGAAATGATTGGAGGATAATATGTAAGAAACTTGTCTATTTTAAAAGATGCTCCCGATCCTCAAGGAAAAAGTAAATGTTAAAAGGGTTTACTTGACGGCTTGAGCCTGACAAAAACTTTTTGCTTCATGCTGTTGAATTACAGCATCTGTTCAGTTTCCTTTTCTACTTATCAGTTGCTTTTGGTGCTGTTTGTTGCTAAGGCAGTGACCAAAGGTCGGCAAAAAGACTTAATAGAGGTACAAGGCGAGTTATAAAGTTGCGAAATCTCTTTAACCCATCTTGAATTTGGCAGTCAACAAGCCAAGAAACCAAGCACCTGCAAATGTTGGTTTTTTTAGCTTGCACAAATGTGGCAGATTGTATTAACTGGTTGGTGTTAAATCTCCATCTCTAATTTCTCACAGTTGGTTTCTATCCAATTTGTTATTACAGGTGGTTCTACATATTAGTATATTTTCAGTGCCTCATCCTGTACTTCGTCCTGTCTCATGAGGAAGAAGATGCATTAATAACACCTCTGGCTTGCACTAACTCACCTAAACAGCTACTTTTTATTAGTTTTTTCATTTTAGGCTGTAGAATGGCTTTGTTTTCATTCCACGCCTTTATGTATTTGACATTCTAGCATTGAAGCTCATATGGCAGCTAGTCTTTTTTTTCCTCTGTTGTTAGGAAGTTGAGCATTTTGTGTGTTCTGAGGCTCTAAATAAAAGTAGTGGTGTTCCTATTCTATCATCTGCCCACAGTGTGTATTCTGTGCTCTCACAAAGACTATGCTGTTAGTGGTTGCTAGCGTTAAATAATTTTTGGCAAACTTAGGCTAATAGCACTTATTCTCTAGGAAGAGGTTGTCCCTGCTCAGTGGGGAGGATTTTGAGAGGTGAATGCTGGAAAAATGTAGTTCTTAGTAAAAGTTGTTCTTCATTACAGCTCCAGGTTCCAAATGTCTTTACAAGGCTCCTAATCATGTTGCAAAATGCTGCTGTTGTAAACCTGGGTATCTTTGGTGTGACCTGGCTTGTCCAGAGTTTTGAGCCTGGCTTAGGCTGAGTATTTTGAGAATAGCTAGGAAATGAGGTAAAGCCCTTATCAACATGAACAAATAGAGGTAAAGCAGGGAGGGAAGAAGGGGCTATGAAATATTTGTGCTGTAATTAAAGCTGCCTCAAAAGGAAGGGTTCTTCAAATATTTCTCAACTAATTAGGGTGGACACTATAAGAGAAGGGAGGAAGGAAAATAAGAGAAGTGCTGTGGCTCTGCTTCTGCAAGTGGTTTATGGGGGGTTGTCCTATTTGTTATTGCACTGATAACTAGAGGTTTGAGAGCCTGCCTTCTGGAGAACTGGTATCCTAAGGATTTCTGGATTTGGCTTATGAGGAGGCAGCTATTTTTCTAAATCTGAAGCTCATATTAACTGTTTCTTATGTGGTTTTTGTTTGTTAGCCATTTTTCAGCATTTTACATAAGACTTCTGCTATTGGTCTGCTGGGCTACCGCTGTGGGTACTGGAATTCATAGATTCATAGAATACTAGGTTGGAAGGGACCTTAAAGATCATCTGGTCCAACCTTCTGGGCAAAAGAATAGTCTAAACAAGATGGCCCAGCACCCTGTTTATCTGAATCTTCAAAATGTCCAATCATGGGGAATCAACCGCTTCCCTGGGGAGATTATTCCAAAGGCTGATTGTTCTCGTTATGAAAAATTTTCCTCTTGTGTCCAATTGGAAGATATTCTGGGGTAACTTGTACTTATTACCCCTTATCTTTTCCATGTGACTCCTTGTACAAAGGGAGTCTCCATCTTCTCAATGACCACCTGGAGTGCTTGAAGTGCATGCTCCACCTGGGGATGGATGAGGAGATTACCGAGAGTTTATGGGTCTGGATGAAAGGGTGATGTTACAGTGTGTGTCTGCTACAGGCCACCTGATGAGAAAGACTGAGCTGATGTGGCCCTTTATAAGCAAATAGGAGCAGCTTCATATTCATAAACCTTGTTCCTCATAGAAGACTTCATCTACCCTGTTATCTGTTGGGGGGGCAACACAGCAGTGCATAAGCATTCCTGTAATGCGTTGATGATAAATTCCTTCTACATGTGATAGAGAAGCCAACATGGAAAGTTGCTATGTTTGGCCTTTTTCTCACTAACAAGGTGGGGAATATGAAGCTCGAGGCAACTTTGACTAGTGACCAAGAGATGGTGGAGTTCAAGATCCTCAGGGCATCAAGGAGGGTGCATAGTAAGCTCACTACCCTGGGCTTCAAGAGAGCAGACTTTGGACTCTTCAGGGATCTGATTAGTAGGGTACCATGGTATAAAGTTCTGGAAGGAAGAGGGCCCCAAGAAAGCTGGTTAATACTCGAGGATCATGTACTCCAAGCTCAGGAGTGACGCAACCCAACAAAGAGAAAGTCAGGCAAAAACAGCAGGAGGCCCGCATGGCTGAACAAGGAGGTCCTGCAGAAAATCAGACTCAGGAAGGAAGTCTATAGAGAGTGGAAGCAATGACAGGTAGCCTGTTCTTTGGGCAGAAAGTATATGACTCTATTATAAAAATTTAAAATACACAGACAAGTATGGATAGCATCTGAATGGGTCAAAATTTAGTGCTGGTGGGAATGCACCTGCAAGGACAGGAATGGCAATAAAATGTGTTTGCATATGGGAA